>LPNX010786627.1:433846-453868 GCA_001517045.1 Pseudotsuga menziesii
CGTAAGCTCCTTTCTTTAACACCTTAGAAATAACAAAAGGTCCATACCACATGGACTCAAACTTACCCTTCCCTAGTTTTTCATATCTCTGGTCATAAGTCAAGACTAGGTCACCCTTGTTAAAGACATGAGGTTGGACGAATTTATCATACTGGGCCTTGACGCATTTCTTATGTGCCTCATTAGCTAAGGCAACATCTCTACAAGTCTCGTCAAGGTTACTCAAGTACAAAAATCTTTCCTTTTCTGCGGAAGTGTATGGGATAAGTTCGATGGAAAGTTGTAAATATGGAATCTGACATTGGATTGGCAAGACGGCTTTGAATCCATAGACAAGCTAGAATGGTGTGAAACCAGTAGCTATTTTCACAGAAGTCTGATAAGCCCAAAGAGCAGAGAAAATAACGTGGTTCCAATTGGATTTATGGTCTCCAACCATCCGACAAAGCATAGTTTTCAAAACTTTGTTAATGGCCTCTACCTGACCATTAGCTTGCGGATAATATGACGTAGATTTTTCATGATGAAACCCTAGCTTGGAACTCAGTTCCTCCATCATTTGATTATGGAAATGGGATATGTGATCAGTAACGATGGACTGCGGAACTCCAAATCTAGCTTTAATATGATTGAACAAGAAGAGAGTGGTATTATTACCATATTTTTCATATGTAGGCATGGCCTCAGCCCATTTTGTGAAATAATCAACGGCTACGATGATGTAACCATGCCCCCCAACTGAGGTAGGCTTACAATGCATGAAGTCAATCCCCCATTTGGAAAATGGGCCAACGGCAATGACAAGGTGTAGCAGAGCAGGATGGGTGCGCTTTTTAGGATAAAAATGTTGACAAGGTGGGCATTTTTTAACATCCTCATGACAGTCTTTGAAGACAGAAGGCCAGAAATAGCCAGCGTGAAGAATTTTCTAAGTTGTAGCCATCTCAGATAAATGATCGCCACATGCTCCAGAGTGGCAGTCATTCAACACATGTTCAGCCTCCTCATGGGTGAGGAATCACCGAAGAATAGAGTTAATCCCACATCTATACAAAGTATCATTCAGGATGAGATAGTATTTCGCATGGTGACAGATATAGCGGAAATCATCACGAGATAAATGTGGCTGAAAACACCGCGTCTGGAGATAAATCAACAAATCTCCATACCAAGGATTAGTAGTGCTAATCAGGAACAAGAATTCATCCAGAAATGAATCACTGGTCTTAGATTTTGCTGTAGAATAGGGAAGATCACACATAAGCTCTGCAAAAACCAAGGATTTTTTTGATGTGGCCTTGGCAAACTCTAGATCAAACTCCTGAAGGATGACGATACAATGGGAGTACTTGCCCCCGAGTACCTGACGAGTCAGTATGTAGTACATCGAGTTCTGGTCTGCCAATACAGTGGTAGTGCGGAGCAGAATGCAATGACGAAACTTTTGTACAGCCATGACCGTAGCCAATTCTAACTTCTCCACACGTGAATAACGAGTTTCAGAATCCATAAGATTCTTACTGCCATAGTAAATCACGTGTTCCTGACCGTGGAGATTGTCTTGCGCTAAAACCATAGCGATGGTAGTAGCGGAGGTAGCAATATACAAGAGAATGTCCTTTGAATAATATGGGGGGTGTATCACAGGTGAATGAGTCAGAGCATGCTTAAGATTATCAAAGGCGCATTGGGCCTGGTCATCCTAGAAGAATGGTGTGTTCTTCTTGAGGAAACGCATATAACTGTGCATTTTCTCTGCGAAATTGCACACAAAACAACGGAGAAAGTTTGCCTTCCCCTGCAAACTTTGGAGTTCAAGGAGGTTGGTTGGGGTTGGTAGATCAAGAATAGCAAAAATCTTCAAAGGATCGATCTGGATGCCATCTTTGGATACCACAGAGCCTAGCAGACGTCCCATCTCAACGCAGAAAACACATTTATGCAGATTGAGCCGTATATTATAATGACGACATCTCAGGAATATGTCTCTAAGATGACTAGGGTGGTCCTCTCGTCACTGTGAATAAGCAGGGAGGTCGTCAGGGTACGGTTCAACAATATGTTTAATATCATGAAATGCATAGGACATCGCACGCTGGAATCTCGCTCCATCATTTTTCAAACCAAAAGGTAACTTATATGCAAAGGTTCCCTATGGGGAAATCAATGCCATCTTATGCTGATCGGAGGGTAATATCTCAATCTGATTATAGCCAGAGAAGCCATCCATAAATGAAAAGATGACACTTCCATTGTAGTTGTCGATAATTTGATCGATATGCGGGGTAGGAAAGTTGTCCTTAGGACAAGATTTATTTAAATCCCTAAAGTCAACGCAGAATCTAATGGTACCCTACTTTTTATCGATAGGGACAATGTGCTATACCCATTCCATCAGAGGTACAGGATAAATAAACCCATCTTTCAGAAGTTTCTCAATTTTAGCTTTAATAGCTGCGGCCTTCCGAGGATGGACTTGCCTAAGTTTATGCCTGATAGGTTTAGCCGTGGGATAAGTTTTAATCTCATGGACCACAATGGAAGGGTCAATCCTTAGCATATCTTCATAAGACCAGGCAAAAATATCATGGAATTCCTTAAAAAGTGCCTTATATGCTTCAATTTCATCTGCCGAGCAGTTCTGCCCAACATGAACATGCTCGATAACATCAGGCCTGGCTGATATGCCAATCAAGTTTGTCTGAGTAATGTTGCAAAGGTTTCCTTCAGAATCTGTATCTTGCAACAATATAGGACTTTGTGGAATGTTGACAATATCAGTAGGAAACAAGGATGCAAAATTAGGTCTAACCAAACTGGTGTTGGGGAGGAACATGGATCTATGATGGTGATCCTCCCAAATGGGCTCATCCGTATTAATGATCTCTATAATGGAATCATCAGAAGGAAAAGTCTTAGAGAGATAGTCTAGAACCGGAAGAGAAGGTTCTAACCAGTACGGTAAATGGTAAGGGTCAGAAGCCACTCGATGAAGGTCATCAGTGTGATCATCGGAAAAGGTTTGAATGGTGTCATACATAGCTTCATGTGGACTCAACGAGGTGGAATCAACAACATTTTTGCCCTTAGGTTCATAATCAAATGAGGTGATCATATGGACTATCGTGGTATTCGTGCTAAGCAGAGTGGATGGAAAAATCCCCATAAGGGACGAATCCTTCAACATGCCTACCCCAATCGACTGGTAAGGAGGAGGGGACTGGCCTAACATGGGGATGTTATTAGCCATGGAGGAAGTAACATCTGACGTACAGAAATGAAGCTGATCAATAGTAATAATTATCCCTAGATGTGGGAATTGGACTGTTCAAAACACTATTGAGGCAACAACAGTCATGGCATAGAACCAATTCCTTCCTAGAAGGAGGTTGTAATCTAAAGGGGCATCTACCACTTCTACTTGGATGGAAACCGTTTTTCCCCCCAGCTCGACCGCTAGGGCTGATATGAGACCATGGGGTTGGAAACCCCATCCGTCAAAGGCTTTAAGGGTCATAGGTGATGTGACAAGCTTGGGAGAGCCAAGATCTTGCCAACAAGTTAGAGATAACACCAAGGTCGAAGCTCCTTCATCTAGTACCATTCAGAAGACTTTCTTTCCCACTACTTTCATAATTATCTGAAAAGCAAGTTTATGTGGTAATCTAGGTTTTTAGTTCTCAACATTGAAATGAATCAAGTTAGTGTTATCCAGGTCTAAAGCTCCTAATGTAGTCAACAAGTTCTTGTGCTGTGTGTGGCAAATTTGGAGCACTTCTAGGGTAGACATGGCACAAGGTACCTGAGCGAGATATTCAACTACATTATAAAATTGAGCAGCTCAAGCATTGAGATTAAAGACAACCTTCCAAAGCGTACTCTTAGGTGGGCATAAAATAATGTCGAGAGTAGGATTCTCGATAGATAAGGGGACAGTAGATGAGGATTCCAAAAAACTAGTAGAGGGAACTTTCCCTAAAGAAGATTGATCTTATTTCTTATCTATGGGTTTATCATAATTCTGACTTTGAGTTTGTAGATGGATGGTATCTGAGGACATCATACGAATTTCCTCTGACGAACTAGAGTTACCCTGATTAGACATATGGTCTATCAATTGTTGTTGAGAGGGAAATGGATCCGTAAGTACTGCAGGTGCGGGATTGGACTTCAAAAATTGGGATATTTCGTCCCGACGAGGACACTCCTTTGAAAATTCGTCACCACCACATAATAGATAGGGATAGTTTTCCTTCCTTTTCCCTTTGTCGTTATCACTGTTGGTTGGTCATGGAGTCTCTTGTTGGTTTCCAGGTTTTTTATTTCTATTTTTACCTTTCTTTTTATTACCCAAGGTTTGATTACTTTGAATATAATTGACCTCAGCATAAACCTTAGGAGTTGAAGGAGTAGGGGTGGTAGTTTTTTTTTCTTGGCAGGTTTTGCTGCGGACGGGGACTATATTACCAACAATCCCATCAACAAGTACTTCTGCTAGTGGCTTGGCAGGATCAGTGCTGGGGAGAGGAACTTGAGGAATCAGGTCATAAAGAGTTCCATACTGGGAATAGACCAAGTCTAGGTACTGAGCCCGACTAATCACCTGATCTTCGGTAATGGCACCGCCCATAGCCACATCTCGGGAAATAGGAGGAAACAAGGATTTAGTGAACCAATCAGCTAGTAACTGATCCAGAATAGGGGCCTTAATAAGCCTTCTCCACCTTCTCCACTCATAAATATGATCGAAAATGTGGGTGGAGGTGTTTTGCTGCAGAGAAGTTAAAATATCAGTGCCCGTTTCATAATGAATAGGGAGCTGAAAGTGTGTAAGAAACACAGTTTCCAATGAGCCAAAATCCACAAATGATTGTTGTGGGAGTTCAATGTACCATTTCACAGCCATACCGATCAAAGTTCGCTGAAAGAGTCGTAACCGAAAGGACTCATCCATGAGGGAGTTTGAAGAACACCATAAATGGAATGTCATAACATGGTTCTTTGGATCGTCTCCCTGCTTCCCATCGAATTTCAGAATTTCCGATGGTAACTTTACCAGAATGGGAGGCCACGAGGGATTATTTTAAATGGGGTCATTGATCAACTTGGACAAATCAGGTAAGTCCAAAGTTGCTAGTAAAGGTAACTGTCGGTTGGGCTACACATACTGGTAATATTGATATGGCATATAATTACCAGTAGGACCATAAGTAGACTGATAAACAGGTTGCTTTGACAAAGAAATATTGAAAGATCCACACACAAGGGGTTGATTTCTGGGATTAGGACCACTAGGACCACTAGGGCCTCTAGGAGGAGGACCACCAGTGCCACCGGGACCACCAGGACCACCGGAACCACCAGGACCACTAGGAGGCAGACCACCAGACCCTCTAGAGCCCCCAAGAGGTGGTAAAACTCCAGAGCCACCTGAACCACTAGGAGGAGGGCCACCAGACCCTCCTGGGACAGAAGGAGGAAAGCCACCAGGTCCCCCAAGACCACTAGGACTACCAGGACCTGTTGTGCTCCTGCTCAACATCCTTAAAAAACATTATTTCATCAAACAAAATCCTATTTTGTTTTGATGAAATGTTTGAATTTCCAAAAGGAAATCTAATGAATCACCAGCTACTGAAACAATGAGATTCTGCGAGCTACTGAATCAGTAAAATTTTATGTTTTTTTAAGCAGCCTTTGCAAACCATAGGTTATTTGACAAAATCACCATTATCGAGTTATTATAGATTTAAATTAACAATCAAAGGATAAGTATTAATAATTTCCATATCTAGTTTTACTATAACCTAATCTGGAAATCTTATCCAAGCATTTATCACTCTATCTTTACCCTTTTGATTTTGTTATTATAGCCATTTATAAGGTTACAAACTTGGATGATCGATCATAGTATGGTTTGGCACGATATGATAGGGTTCATTCTGATGTTAATCAATGGGTATGCATGGTTGGGTCAAGGTAAATTATGGCAAGGTTTTGGAACATTGGAAGCTTACTAATTTCGGTGAATATACATTATCCTAAGTTTACCTTTTAGACTCCGAATCATTTTCAATGTTACTATGGTTATTTTAATCCTTGTTTTTTTAACATAGTCTACATTGTAAACTTTGGTTTTGGTTTGATCATTTTTATTATGTTGTATGGATCGCCACCTTTGAAAGTTAGATCAAATCTACGATATGGATAACATGGATTATTGGTTATAGTCAGTTCAATTTATGTCGTCGCCTCCATTTCCGATTTACCTGCTGTGAAATTGATATGGTATCATTACGTTGGTACTCAGCTCCGTCCATCACATTCAATGGTTAGTACGTAACCAACGTCGTGGCTTCATGATCGGTTAACACATGTAGTCTGTGCAATGAGTGGTCTTACATCAATAGATCGGGGTAAATAATGGCAATATCAGTTCGATTTGGAGTTGTTTGTCGTCATTTATCATTGTAACTTCCTGTTTGTGCTATCATTCCCTTCATGCTGAATTTTCAGGATTTTTGGCTGCGTTCGCTCATGGTGAAGTCGTTTTATGAATGTTTAGGGATGCATTGCTTAGGGTTTTTGCTGGGTCTGCACCCTGAGTGTTCACTCTCTGGTTCTCTGTCGTGGTGTAAGCTCGAGTATCTTGTCTGGGTAATTTTGTGTGCCTATGAACAGTCATTCAATTGCGCCGGTGGTGAGAGTCGAGCCTTGTGAGATGAAATTGCTGGATTCGAACCCTGAGCTGTTAGCAAAGGTCGAGGCTGTCGGATGGCTGCTGTTTTTCAGTAAGTTCTCTGATTCGAACCCCGAAGTCATGAGGGTGTTTGTTGTCTCCTTGGTCGATTTTCAGGCTGAGGTAGGCGATCTCCATTTTCGAGTGGACGAGCGATCAGTGGCGCTTTCCACTGGTCTGTCACTAACAGGCGAGAGGTGGTTTAAATATAAGCGAATGGACATTACTGAGTGGCGGAAATTGATGAAAAACCCCTATCAAGAAGTATCATTCCGAACTGGAGTAGTGCACAAATACTTTAAAAAGTAATGGCACCCAGTCTTGGACTTGATACACAGGTGCGTGACCTGTGAAGGTCGCCTGTATTCAGCCTATGTTTATAATCTGCGCTTGATGTCTATTTTTATTGGTTTCCCACTGAATCTACCTTACTATCTAGTGCAAAGTCTGTTTAAAATGTCCTCTGCAATTAAAAAGGGCCCGAAGCATGTTATTCATAGCTTGTTCCATCATGGCTTGGTCCGAATGTTAATTGAGAGGGAACTGTCGAAGTTAAACCGATCATGGGACGAATTTGTTGAGTCTAATGGTTTCTTGTCCTTCTGCCACTATCAGTTTGACAACCTCGATTAATGTTTCCGGCATCAAGAGCCGAGTCAAGCTTTAGTTTCTCCTTTACGTAAACCTCTGTCAAACCCCATCGGTCATATAAGCCCCAACCATTGTACTGATCCTGTGTCTACTCCGGCAAAGAAGTCCTGTTACTCCTCTGGTCTCGAAATGCATAAGGAGGTCCACAACTTTGTCACCGGTTACACCAAAGAATAATGTGGATAAAAAATGTAATCGGGGAAGTAGTAAACTAAAAGCTAAAGTGAGGGGTAGGTTTACTAGAAGCATGGCCAAAGGTAATATTGTTAAACCACATGTGAATGATGGTATTCGTTTCGAGACTATCGTGATCGACGATGATGAAGGAAACCCCATTTTTCCTGTGGATGATCATAATGTTGGGCATGAGTTCATATTGAACCCTGCTGATGATAACCCTCCCGCATTTGAAAAGGATGTTCAGCCTGTTCCTGTTGTTGATCTCCCAGTTAAGGGACAGACTGTAGAAACAAACTTGTCAAGTTCGTATCAAGCTGAGGGTATGATTCCCCTAATGTTCATTACCTGTTTGTTGGATAAGATTCGCAGCATGGAAGGAAGGGTGACTAAGATGTCGGCTCATCGTGATGTTGTGGAGGCCGAGAATTTGAAATTGAAAGAGCAGTTAGATGCAGACAACAAGTCTTTGCTGCATGTTAAAAAGCATAAGAATAGGCTGATTAGAAGGGTATTAAAGTTGCAAAATAAAAAGGATAAGAATGAAGAGAGGGTACAAGAGCTTAATGCTCAATTTACATTAATGCAGTTTAAGGGTCAGTCATCAAATCCAGCAAAGGGCGATAACATTCAGGTGTTTAACGCACCTGTGAATTTATAATAGGTTGAAATGCACTTGTTTTGGGTTACAGGTTTTGAAGTTTTGATAGATTGATAATCAAGTTTTTACTTTAGGTATTTTGTTTGTGTTAATTTAGTTATTATTTAGTTTATTTATTTTTCTGTCGGATTCCGTTTTAATTATATTTCTTTTGCATGCGGTATCGCAGGTCATCTGATGGATCTTCTTTCTCGGATTTTGATAACTGTCTATCGCCTGGACGATCCCTACATGTTGGGAATAAATTGATTTTGCAGGAGCAGTTTTCCAGGTGTTGTTACATGATCTATGTCCTGATGTTTTGAATGGATGTCAAGAATAGAATCTTTCCCATTTCTTGGAATTTCTGTGTATGTTGAAAATGACATGTTTTCACTTGTCATTTTAAGGGAAATCGGTTAAAAGTTTTGATTTTGCTATCTCTAGTCTTTAGAGCTGTTTATTTTTGGATATTGAATGTATTTAAAGGGGAGATAGCATGTGGGATAGGGGGTCGATAGTTTGGGAAAGGAGAAGACAAGACTACGGTTTGATCTTCTGTAACTCGAGACATTTTCCTGTCAGCATATACAGTATTTTAAACTGGTGATAACTTATATATATGTTTACAGTTTTATAATTTGCATATGTGTTTATGGTATCCCTGGTCTTGTTACTGTTTTTCTATATTATTAATGTTTGTCATACTCTCTTTAAAGAAATGTGCAAATATATTACGTATGACTGTCGACTTACGCTGATTATTGATCTGTTGATGAATGTCATGTTGTAAATTTGATGATTGACATCATTACGTATGTGGTTTACGTGTCTATTGTATGATTTTGGTGATTTCTGAATTTCTTTTGAAAATTTTCAAGATTATTGATAGTCCCATTAGCAGATTCGATTTCAGTTTAAATATTTGCATCGCTCCTGATCAGGATAGGACTTAGATTAGGTTAGTGTAATTCCTTTTCTGTTAATTATATTATTTAGATTTCTATTTGAATCAGATGTTTATATTCATTTCACATTCAGATTATTCCTTTTATTCCTGATTAATGTACAAGTGTATATAATGTATCTTTGTAATTTATCAAGTCTGTTAATAGTTATTTAACTTCTTTCTTTGTAATGTAAACTGATTTAATTCAGCTGATTAATGCTGTAATTAATAAACTTGTACAAAGGTAGGTATATATCTGATTAATAATCAGTAGCTTTAGCTTTATCTTTTATATTTCTCTTTAATTAGAATTTTAGGCTAACAGAGCCTTTAAACATATCGGGAACAACCATCCCAAACAACTTGGAGCCTGCTTTAAGGATCCCGGTCTGGGTTGTCTTCCCCCATTGCGTGCATAGTCACATATGCCCGTCAACAGGACCGTAAGGAGGAAAGTTTCTAGATCCTCCAGGACCATTAGGTCCCCCAGGGGGAGGACCTCCATAAGGTAGTCCTCCGGAACCTCCCGCAGTATGTATGGGTATCCCCCCCCATAGCTAGCATGTAAGATCAGTTGGGTTTCCCCCATGGCGTAAAAGTTTTACTAGGGTATGGAATTTCAACATAAGGCATTCCTGTAGGATTGAGTGGATGATTACCTATAGGTATTTGATAACCATAACCTCAAGAAGACTGAACGATTACAGGTTGTGCCCCCAAGGGCTGACCTGGACTGGATGGGGGATTAACCACATTAGTATGGGTGGGAGGGATGTAAACTGTAGATGGTTCTATGTTAGAGGTCTACCGTTGACTAGGTACAATTCCAGTGTCAGATAACGTAGGTCATGCTGGGGGTTGCCCCCTGGTAGTAGAAGGTACTGACGAAATGGGAATTGAAGGTTGGGCCCCAGGTGCAGAAGACCTGGGAGGATTAGGAACATACATAACATGAGAGGTGATAGGGGTGGTAATTTGACCTAGTTTGTGGGTTGTTATTAGATGATCTATAATCGGTTCAATGGGTCTCATAGAATCAGGTAGTGAATGATATCCCACAAGAAGAGATGTGGAACATTCTGGTGTCGATCCTAATAGGTCATCAATCTACTTGTCAATCTCCTGTGCACGGAGAATAGCAGCACGATATTTCCTATGTTCTTCTTCATCTTCAGAAGAGTTTACACGGGTGCTAAATGAGGCAATGTCCTGTCTTATAAGTGTCTCCCAAAACAGAGCATTGGGACCAAAATCAGGACGGGTTGTATCATCAACATGACCTTCTGTGGGAGAATGGAATGATGTATTTCCTCGAGAAGGTTGTTGGACCAAGGGAGGCGAGTGTGAATAATATGGTACTCCACTTTCTACAACCACATTGTCTTCCACCTGGGAGGTGGTAGTAGCTCCTTGGTCGATAGCTTCCATTGGATTTTCTCTTGAACCAGGAATAAAATCAGGTGGCAAGCCCCATACTCTTCTGGACTGTCTTAACTCAGCCAGTTTGTACAGTTCCTATCTAACCTAGGGTCTACAAATCTATGAAACACACCAAAAAACTTCCCTACACAAGCTATAGGTCAAAACAAGCAGACTTAAAATGATAGGAGGGGTTCAAAAAGTCAGGTCTCTAACTAGGATTGTCAAGAAGGTGCCACTCGCGATATACCTCGAGGGTACATGCGTAGTAATCTCCCCAAATGTTGTTTTAAGTGTATGGCTCCAAACAATACGGCCAAAGGGATTTTCTCAGATAGATAAGGTATCCTAGTGGGGTCTCTCGATATACTCAAGGTACGTGGAAGCTCGAATCGGTAGTAGTGTTGTCTAATGCATAACTGTACACAAGGGGCCTTCCGATATACAATCGAGTACATGAAGTACCTTTCTATATACCTCAAGGGTACGTGAAAGGTTGTTCAATATACTGACGGTATGTGGAAGAACCACACGAGTCCTAGAATGTAATGCTGACAAATAACGACAACTCATACACTTAACGACGTCCGAACACATCTCTAACCTATCATTCAATTTACTACGTAAATTTTAACCTACAACTACCGTTAATTTTAACTTGTACGGTTAGGTGAATGCATGATTTTTTGATAGAAAAGTAAAACCATGCAATATGCTTGTGCAAAATGTTCACTTTACCGTTCAATATGCCTACTTACGGGAGGGAAAAAGAGTGTTTTCTTTTTGTTTCAAAACCAACAATACTTCCAAACAATAGTCATGAACATCATAAACAAAGACAAGCAATAAATTTTCCAAACTGATTTCTCCTTTCTGAAAGCAAATGAGAAGGGGAAGAATCTATTTTCCTAAAAGAAAAACAAGAAGCACACCTATATGCAAATGCACTCTATTTTTTCAATTTTCTCAAAACATAAGCAAATCTAACTTCAAACTACCATTTTTTTTATTTTGATCAAGATAGTTCTAAATGCATGAGAGATGAAAGATCATGAAGGTCCTAAAAGCTTGTAAATCCAATCATAAAACCAATGTGCAACGCTCAATGATAATATCCTAGTCTCAGTAAAAAATTTTCTTTTTTAAAGGAAGGAAAATGAAGTTTACTATGCAAATAAGAAATAAAACCTAGAAGCTAATCTAGTGTTCTTCTTTTAGTCTATGCAATAGAAATGAAAAGATATTTTACTAACACCCTAAGATTTTCAGAAAATAAGAAATCCTTTCATAAACACAACCAACAAGCATAGAAGCAGATGAACAATCAAAAGACCTAATCAAACTTTTGAAATTCCACTCAAATCAATCTTAAACCATAAAATTATCAAGCCACAAACATCAAATTTAGTAACACAAGTATGATAAGTAGAACTGAAAGCAACAAAATCCAAATTTTTGCAAAGAAAAATGAGGAAAAAAGGATTTGGAAT
The DNA here is from genome assembly GCA_001517045.1 of Pseudotsuga menziesii. NCBI lineage: Eukaryota > Viridiplantae > Streptophyta > Pinopsida > Pinales > Pinaceae > Pseudotsuga > Pseudotsuga menziesii. The sequence continues at coordinate 445,912 of LPNX010786627.1, forward strand.
GATTCCTACCTAGCACTGTGATTCTCAGGTGTTGATAGAGCATTTCCTACATAGCACCGCTTCTCGCCAATGGGTTACAGGCATTGGCACCATGTACTACCCCCTTTGTTCAGGCGCTGGCACCGATTCTCGTACACAGCATAGGTGCAGTTCCCTGTAGATGACCAAAACACAAGAAGAACGATGGATCAAGTCATAAAAAGACTATATCAGGGCAAATATTGTTGAATCGAGTATGAAAATAGAGCATAAAAGATTGAAATAACACAAATCTGAATAGATATGGAAGTTTCAAACCCAAATGAAGCAAGTCAAAAAGTAGATCTGACTGAAGAGAGTTAAAGAAGAAGGAGCCTAGATTCAGACAAGAGTTGTAGACTGAGGAAGATCAAAACAACTGATATAACTAATTCTTCAGTGGAGTCGCTAGATTTGTTAGCTGGAATATTTCACCTCCTGCGGACAGCAAGGTGTTCCACTATTCTAAATGGTTCAGATCTAGAACAAATAGAGGATAGAGGTTGAAGAATCTCCCTAGACACTGTAGATACCTCGAATGTAATGCTTCGATCATTACCCTGTGTACCTACAATAAGCTTCCACACGCAAACATATCGAAACCACCAGAATATATACTACTAATCTATGTTAGTGACTAAGGAATCTAACAACATACATGTGAAATCATATAACAACAATATATGCGGGACAGAAATCATCTTGCATTAAAGAATTAAGAAGAAGTTTACAACCAAGCCTTAGTGTTGACATGCATCTCCATGAAACCTAGCATTCTTATCCCCAAAATCTCCGACTCTAGCTCTCTATACTCTCCCAAATGATCTTGGCCCAAGTGATCAATCCAACAGCATAACAATACCTTAAGAGTTCTCCCCCTCAACCATGGCCATAAGCTTGTATTTATAAGGCTTAATGGATAGGGTAGGTTGAAAGATTAGTGGGTGAGGTGGCCTCTAAGATCCTTGGATGAGGGATCTTGAGCTCAACTAGCCCACAATAGTAGGGATAAGTGAGGACACGAGGCTTATCATCTAGAAGCCTCGAGAAACTTCTCTTTTTCCCTTTTTACCAAGGGTACCTCTTTTCTCCTTCAATGACAGAGCGGTTCAGGTAATAACCACTTATGGACCAAGGGAAATAAGCGGTGGTACCGCTTGTGAGCAACAGGGGATGGGATGTTTGAACAAGGGTACCACTTCTAGATAAAAGGGCAAGTGCAGTGCTGGGAATTTTCATGGAAGATTGATGATAAACATGAGTTTCCACTCCAAGAGCTAGGATTCAGGGAAACTAGGCATGTCAAAGTTCTTATCACATGATGGTGACAGAATTTTGGTATAACAACTCGTTAAACCTTTACAAGAAAGAGGGGAAGGGAAGTTCATTAACATGTTTTTTACATCATTGCAACAAGTCTTGTTTCCTTGAAGAAAGCACCAATTTTGATTCTATCAACAATTGGGTCCTAGTATTTTGACCTTATCCTAATTCAGAGTTTCTTACTCCTCCAGTTGGTCTCTTTTCCAATTATATGGGGAATCTTTGAATGTCTCCTACATTGCAGATTTGTGTTGTTGGTCCTTTTTGTGTCAAAATCTTCCTAAGTCACTTTTTGTGTCATGCTCACGGTTCAAGGATTAAACCTTTGTCGGCCATTCTGCAGTTGCCTTGACCTTTTGTGTTGTCCATTCCTTGGTATTAGTTCATTACATCATGTCTTCGGCATCCTTGTTGTGAAATTTAGTACCAATTCTAGATCCAATTAGTCTTTGACTTACCTCATGTTGGATGATGAAGGATGCCTTAATGCCTTCCTTCCAATGGATCTCTTCCTATCGAATGCAACACAGCTTGCTATGGGGATGAGATTTAGAGTCTTATGATAGTACCTTGGGGATTTTAGTGATCAGTGGCAATTTCCCTCGCTATTGGGTAGTGGGAATACCTTAATGTCTCCTACTCGATGGATTCTTCAAGTCCTTTTATTCACACTTGTTAGATTGTACTAGGTACCTTGGGGACCATTTTCATTAATGGTGGTTTCCCTCGCATTTGTTAATGGTTTTCATTATTGACCGGTAATCAAACGGTTTCCTCCATGTTTGACTTCAGCTCCTTTACTCGCATGGTTAGGATTCGTACCTTTTTTGGGTGGTTTGGATTGAAGACCTTGGGCTGACAATAGCATCGTTATTTTTTTATTGCCCAAGTTGTGCAAGATATTGTTACACTTTATATGACATTTTGCTGAGACATAGATACACCTTGTATTTTTCTGGCTATGATCGATTGTTGAGCATGGATCCACCTTGTTCATTTGTGGCCATGACTCCTTTAGATTTGATATGGCACCTTTTTTCATATTGAGCGAACATGATAGTTTCATCAGTTATCCATATGTTGGATCCACCTGTATCTTTATGGAGATGTTTTGTCTATGGACTTGTATGTCCCAGATATCAGTTTTTTTTTTTGACATTTATCTCTCTTTCAGGTACCTTTGTTCGAGCCTTTTGATCTTGGTTTCTCTGCTCTCTCCATACTTAGTTTTTTCCTTTATAATTTATTTTGGCTATCATCTTCAACTCTAACCTCATAAATTAGGGGGCATATGTTAAATCTCAAAATGACACATCTCTTCCTATGACCACTTTCCCATGATTCTGTCGCATGTCGACACTTCCATGATGACACTTCATGAAAGTCACTGAAAAAAGACCTAACTTGGAGGACCCATATCTTGAGTTTTGTAACTTCGTTTGACCTTATCTCTACATCATTGGAAATATATTTTTGTTAGCTAAAACTTTCTAGAAGACACAAAAGTATGAAAATTCCTAGAATTACCCTAAAAATGAGTTTTTTTGATGTGTACATGAGTTTCCTTAAGGAAACTCGCGTACGTACGTGACTTGCTATATATAATACTCGTGGAAACATTAAATATGTGACTTTATGCATTGCAACCCATTTATACTTCCTCTTGTATGTGACTGTTGTCTTTGCAACCCGCGTACGCCTCCTAAAAATGTAAAAAAAATACGTATTTTAAAATTTGGGTAATTTGGGTAGTTATGCAACTGACTCCTTCAGCTGTAACTACTTTGTCTTCGACCCTAACTCTTCATTAAGGATATAAATAGAGGTAGGGAGGTCCATGAGAGGGGACTTGAATCTTTGCATCATTATGCTAGAGGAATTGCGACTCTCTTTTCCCACACCTTTTCCCTAGAAGCTTTTTCCTTGTGTTGCAAAGCTTGGAGGCTGCGTTCCTTGGAGAATAGAAGCATCAGAAATAGATCAAGGTTTCGTGAGGTGCCGAACTTGGAGATAAGGTATACTTGTACTTGTTTTCAAGATTAATAAAGATGTGATGTCCTTCTTCTTCCCAAATAATTGTTCAATGTGTGATTTAATCTCTGTTTACGATTATATTATGATGTTAATCAGATTATTATTTCATGTTTATTTGATTATCATTGCTTTATATGTGGTCATAATGGTTTGAGGAAGGTATAATTCATTTTGTAGGTCTCTAAACAACAACTATGTTGATGAAGTAACCCTAGGTTTTCTGTTGAGTTTGACTCCAAAAGCTGATAACAACTTCCCTATATATGATACATGTAGTATCATATTCAATAATATATGTGATAAGTTATAAGAGTTTCCTATAATTTCCATGTTTAGGTATCCTAACTCTTCTACCTATTTTTACACTAGATTGCTGAACATTTCAAAGGTCTAAACCTGAAAAATGACTGATGACCATGGAAACATGCTTCATGTGTTTAAGTGGAGTGAGTTGTTTTAGAAAATATAAGATAATGCAAAATTTTTATAGTTCACCAACAAAGTTATGAATCCATCCTACACTCTGATTCATGAAGTAGAGACTTCCAAGATCTTCTTAGAAACCTAGTTGAATTTGCAGTTCACTCCATAAACTAGAGTTGGAGATTGGTTCTTGTTTGAATATCATACAGTGATGAGAACATATGGTTTTGAATATGAACCATACCATCTCCACACATTCCTCAACCTCAGTATATCTTCCATGGAATATTCCCACCAAATATTCAGAATAGATGAGAGACATTTCAGGCACTACATGAATCACAAGGAGTTCACTCTTCCACAAGAAATTGGGTTGTTGAAGATAAAGAAGATGGAGGTAATACAATATTTAAAGAATTTATTGATGAAGTTGAGATTTAATAAAGCATAATATTTTCCTTACTACCCTTATGGGCTTATCTCCAAGAAGAGGAGTGACAACAAGAATTCTGAATATGATCCTATTCCCAAGGCCCAAGTGGCAAAGTATAGCTCATTTTCAAAGTTTGGAATAATTACAAAAAGTAATAGAGAAGATGGAACAAGAAAGGGATCGGGGAAAAAATATAGGTAAAAAAATAGGATATGAAGAGATCACATCATACATGGATGTTGATATTGGATATCCATATCATCTACCAAAGATGACCAGAGTATAAAAGGGGGAAATGGAAGAGGGCACAAATAATAAATCTCCCATAGGAAATAATGGATTTGATACCACTTTCCACACATAAAGAAGTGGGACCAACTATAAATTTTACCCATTATCTAAATTTGATGATTAAAAAACCTATAATACTCCAAATAACATCCAGAAAACCTTTTAGCTCGTTTGGTTCAAGTATAGACTGATCTAAAACAAAATACAAAACCCTAGGAGAATGGAACATACAAATAACTAAGAAATCCAGACAAGAGATTAGAGCTTATATCAAGAGGTTACTTACAGTAGTTGGAAACCAGAATAATATTCTCATATGGTCAATGGTAAAACCCATAGTCCGAAACCCTACTGGTATGCAAGATTTTAGGGCTGGCAAATATCACATTGGTTTTAAGGACTTTGAAAATTGAATATGGTGGAATTATACAATCAAACCAATTACATGGTGTGCAATGATATAGTGCAGTCAATTAAAACTAAAAAGAGAATGAGAACAATATTGAAGAAACTTGAAGACTAGTGGAGGGTAGAGAAGATAATTGTCAAATCCAAGTAAGTTATAATAAAAAAGTTGGAGGAAAATATTATGGCCTTAAGAACTATGCTAGGTGATGGAGCAAATGTAGCTAAACTACTGAAAGAAAATGACAATGAGATAGCTCAGCTAAAAAAGAAGCTTAAAATACCAACAATTGAGCCAATGCAGACACCAGAGCTAAGAGAAGTACATGTAGAAAGTGAAAATAATTATGCACAAATGCTTCAGTTCCAAAGGCTAGTTGCAGAAAGGGAAAATGAAATAAAAAATTTCAAAGAAAATATTGTTCGACTAGAATTAAAAAAAGATTCTATCTCATATGGGAATTCTACTCCACTATTAGTCAAAATAGGGATAAAGTAGTACGAGTGGAAGCAAGAGAGCGTGAGGAACCAAGGGAGTAAGTGGAATTAGTAGATGTACATTTTTTTTTTCCAAAGAAAAAATTCGTAAATTAGTAGATATACATGCAATGGAAGAATATAAAATTATCCAACCTGTTGACATATATAATAAAATCCAAGAGCTAGAGAGGGATGTAAATAGAAAGGAAGACCAAAATTTGGAGTTGAAAAGGGAGATGTCCATAAAATAAGATGAGATACACAATCTACAAAATGAGAGAGATGAGATAAATGGACAAATCACTAAGCTGGAAATAGATACAAAAGGAGAATCTCTTATAAGGAGGAAGACAAATTTTTATGGCATAAAGCCATACATATAATGTTGGATGAGTGGGACAGATTTGAGATGGTTTAGGAAGAGCTTCATATGTACAAATCTACTGGGGATGAAACCAAGAATCTAGAAATAAAATTTGGCTAGATGCTTGAAACTATAGAACATGTGATAAATTTCTTGAACAACAAAAATAAAATCCAGTTGGAGCAACTCCAGATTGCAAGCAGAACACCTATCATAAAAATAGCCAAGCAAATGTTGTTTAACCAGGATCTTTTGAAAAGAGCAAAAATTATTCAAAATATGTTGAGTAGTGATATAATCAATTTTAATAATATTTTTGGTAAGGAAATTAAATTGGGATTACCCCATCCATGGTATAGAAATGGGGAGATACTCGCTAAAGAGAATTTTAAAGCAATCTTACTTGAAAAGAGAAAAGGAGTTCCCCAACTGAAGTATTAGAGTGTATAATATTGAGTGAGTAGGTAATTGATAGGCTTAAGCCATAATTTCAGATGTGGATGAATTTAAAAAGGTTTTTTAAAAACCTCGATCTAGTATCCTTTGCAACTTATATTGATGCATGCATCATCACAAGATGCCCTCAAATCCCACAAGATACCAATCGGGAAAGAGTAGTGATAAGGTGCTCGAAGTTGGATAAGACTCAAAAGAAGAATGAATCAACACAAACTTCAATAATTCCAAGTACCATGGAAGAAAGTAAACAATACCCAATAGTCGGGCTACACAATTCATGAATTTTCCCTCTCCTATATTTGTCATGCCACCAACTGAACACGCAAATCTAACAGGACCATCACAGATACACTCAACAAATACTTTTTCACTGAAAGATGAATGAAAATAAGTATATATGAGAGGAAATGTGCCCCTAGACAAAATAAAAATAAAAGTATGGCCAAAAGAACAACTTAGAAGAGAACAAAAGATTATGTGAAAATGAATGTAAAAGTAATTTTCGTAAAAAAGTTACATAGTGAAATTTTGTTACAAGTCATTGTAAGTTCAAATAATTTAGTTGGGCTCAAATGTATATATAACTTAATTTGATCCAAAGGCTCACAGATGGAATTTATATTTAGAAAGCTTTCTCTCTAACTTATCGAGTCAAATGACTATTTTTTCCATGTAAATATTTTTTCCATAGATTAAGGATAAGAATCCTTACATAGAGTTTTCCTCTATGTATACCTTATGTTATATTGTGCATTGTATAAAGGAATTCATGATAAGTCCAATAAATAATTCTACAATAGATTTGATCTAATTGAGCATCATTGATACTCTTTCATGATTTAATGTTGGATATTGTTTCAGAATTGCAAAGTTCTTTTGTTTCTGTCATAGTTTTCAAAGATTTTGTGTAAATGCAGTGTTATATGGAAATTATATATATATATATATATATATGTTGTATGCACGAATTTATTTCTTCCCATAAATCACTAATAACCTCATGTTAATCCTTTCAACATGTAAATAATTATTGAATTATGTATCTTACAGCTCGGTACGTTTGAATTTTATCTTCGTTTAGAAAATTCACCCATTGGTGCTTCCTAGATATTGAGATTGTTGTCATAACCTCTCCTATTTATATATCCTTAACTAAAATAAGAAATTATACAGCTAAGCATCTAAGCACAATGTAATCCTACTGAGATGAATAACAAAGAATTGCAACAAAACTAGTGAAGACATATTGAGAAAAATACATATGAGAAGAAACTTAATTAGAAGTAACTCATGATAAGAGGCTAGTCAACTAAAAGTGGTTGGAGCATGAGGGAGACACCAGGATAGAAATTAGGGAGAAGAGCTCAAGGAAGCACATCAGGTGACTTCTAGTGGTCAAATAGGCTAAAAATAACTCAAACACATAAAATTTAGGAAGGAGAGTCAAGTAACTAGGTGAGACTAGAGACAAAGTGCCTTAATTCTAGGAAATTGGATCTAGTTCTCCTAATTTCATGCATTAGCGTGAATAACCTCCAAAAGGTAGGAATTTCACACATGAGTTGATAATGAGGGAAAATAATGACCAAAAATTAGGATTAGGGGGTCAACATGACAATATAGGTACTAGGGAGATCAAATATTGTTGCATAGAAACCAATATTTGATGGATGACTAGGTCTAGATGGATAAGATATTCCAACCACCCCCCCCCCCCCCCCCCCCCC
>LPNX010786627.1:454039-577198 GCA_001517045.1 Pseudotsuga menziesii
CAATTAAACAAGGTAAAAGAGGAAAACCTGATGGGAAAAAACTCCCCTGTAAAGAGGGATATGAAATGTAAATTTATTTTTTTACTTCAGACTTTAAACATAAACATAACATACCAAAGAAGTCTAATCAGGACAATGCTTGGAATTTCGAATATCCGGAAATACTTTCCTCTCAGCAAGAAGATGTATTTTCTCCCAATTGTGCCAATGATGATCTTGAAACTTGCAATTTGAACCAAGAGCAACTCCAAGAATGTATGCCAATATGATGTAAAAGTCTTTAGGATCCTTGAATTTTTAAACGGTAAAGGTGAATGGAGATCCAAATGAATCTTGATGTGCTTGATAATTCTAACCATGTGAGGTAAATCCAAGAAACTAAGTTGATGTAGACTTGAACATTGAACCAAATGAAGTAAATGAGCTCCAAATGTGAGAAGAAAGTGTCCAAGAGAATGCATGATGTCTTCAATTTCATTAAAATGGTGAGGAAATGTGCATGTGACCATGTAGGAAAGAAGAAGAGGAATTTGACCACTGAGAGTGAATGCATAGCTCCATAATCTAATCTAGAATCCAGAATATCCAAGAAATAACAACATTGCTTATCAACAAACTCAGGAGAAGAAAGTGATATAGAATCCTCAACAACATAATTTTTAAACGAGAATTAAGGTGGTTGATTTTTCACACCAAGAGTGATGTGATTAGTCTCAATCCTAACTTAGAGGTATTGAAGCATCAAATTCGAATCATGAGAGTTGAAATCTACTCCAAGAAGATGAGACAAGAGTCCTAGACATGCCACTTAGAGGGAACAAATAAACACTATGAGGGATATGGGCATGGTTGTAGGAGGGGAATCGAGATAGGGATAGGGGTAGGTTTGTGGGAGGGGGATGTAATTTTCCCAAATGGAATTTTAGGAACACTAGCTCAACTTCAACTAGTTTTTGGACAAGTACTTTAAACTATGACTCATACATGCTAAACTGCTCCAAAAATTTTCCCAGATGGATTTTGATCCCTGATACAAATTGAAAACAACCTATGAAATCCTAAATATACTCCCATATTTTACATCTACACATTTACTGGGTTACTTCATTCCTAAGACAAGCCTTTGGCAAAGCCAAAGAATATGAGGCAATAACCACGAGACTTATGGGGAACCCAAAGGATTTTGATGCTATATGGAAGTGGATGGACTATATATACTCCCATTCCACTAATAAAACACTAAAATAATAGAGATGTATTTAATTTGACAAAATTTCAAACCTACAAAGTGAAAGACAAATTTAGGACTACACAACTAGTCACTTTCACACGAAACCGAACAACACTTAAGGGTAAATAATTGCAAGACTTGGGATTGGAAGGGGTTCTAATTTGTATTATATTCTAGCATATACCTTTGTATTTGAAAATTATCTTAGATTTGAAAACTAGTTAAAATTGGGCCTCAACTAGAGCATGGGTGAAAGAAACACAAAAAACATAACATTTTACAGAATGAAAGCGCATAACTAAATCTGATTATTCAATAACGAAAGTATTACATATCATTATTGTAATAAAGGTATCCCCATCAAAATTTGTAAGCACATTCACATTCAAAACTAATATTCACATTACACCACAATGGTGTACCTCTATGTCAAAAATTCATATACAAATATATTAATAATAATAACATGCATCTCATCACAAAAATTAATAACATTAATGATTATGTAAAAAAGTCCTATGGACTAATGAAATATTCTTGTATTAATGATAAAGATATGGGAACATTCTTAGTTTCAATAAAGGGTTCAATTAACGTAAAATATTTTCTTAATACTTTAGAAGGATTCCTTGATAACAAAATGAGATGCAAGATCTAGTGTTGATTACATCATCATTTTGTCGACAATTCGATCCACGACTTGTCTATGTTCCTACTAGTTATTTAGTGTGACTATGGAGCAACTGAATCCAGTTGGTCCGTTAGTAGTTGAATCCGACTATCATTTTAAATAATGAAATATGAATAGTATATTAGATGATGAATATTACAATGATGTCTTGGCCTTAAATATGGTTTGGACATTCATGATGAGGAGACACCTCCTTTCATTCTAACCTAACTATAAATTATTTAATTATTTAATTATAATCTTATTTTATGTTCATTACATTGCCACTCCCTTTAAAGGAGCTTTGTCCTCAAAGCTTAAATTATTGTCTTTTCATTCTCATTTTGTGTTGAAACAATGTCATTACTTCATTTATGTCTTTTTTAGAACTTATATTAGGTATGTGCTTGGTATTTATGCAATATTTTGTCATTTTCCTTTCATTTGTAACTTGAATTTGTACCCCATTATGTTTATTATTGTTGTCCCATTTTCCATGTACATGAATACGAGGAATATTTTTGTGACTAACCATATCAAGCATTGCTTTAGAGATCGCTTGTCCCGAAATACTCATGATTTCATCATGTAATGTTTCTATTTTCTTATCCTTACAATTTATCTCAAGAAGTGGCATTTCATGAGGCTTCTCACACTCGAAGTCATCTAATAGTGTTACATTTAGGTTTCTCCAGGGTGGTAGAAGAGTTGAGGTAGAAGATGAATCTACGATATCTGATTCCTTTGACTTGGATTCTTTTGCATATTGTAGGATCCATCTTTTGTCATCGTATGGATCATCCTTATTGTCAATGATCCTATCTTGATTCTCATTATGATCTTATTCAAGCTTATCTTTATCAAATATATTGTTAGATTTTTAACATTAAGCTAGCATTATTAGGATTTTTAACTGAGAGAATAACAAGCACATCAATCAAACATAAGAGACAATGAACACAGTGTTTTTTTTTTTGGGAAACCATAAATGGAGAAAACCACGCAACTTCCTCAGAGATAGAATCAACACCAAGAGTAAAACCAAAAAATAGTAAGATGATCTCCCCACAACAGTAACCTCTTTCTTCTAGCCCCAGTGTCTTCTTCTTCCTCAGCTATTGCGCTACAACTATGTGTGAGTGAGTGTGTGATAAATAGAGATGTCACCTCTCTATTCATACTAATTCCCAACATGAATAAAAACCTACTAGGGCTGACCTCTCTAGGAGAGTCTAGTAACCCTAGTGCCCCGGAACTGCAGGGACTTTAACCCTTAGACAATAGGAGGATTACCCAAAATGACTTGACATGACTTGTTTACATTATAGATCCTCCCAATCAGAACATCAGGGAATGACATGACTCAATTACATTATAGACACATCCCAGAATAAACATCGGGGTACAAGACACAATATACATAGGTGAATACATTCCAAAGTTACAATTACATCAACACTCCCTCTTAACTAGGAAGGTATTCTTTCGACACAATTTTCAGCACTGATCTTCTTCTCTGTATTGACTGGATCATCTCGGCATCATCATCTTCAAGTTGTATTTATATTCAAATCTTCTTCGTCTTCAAGTCATCATCGTCTTAAAGTCTTCTTCATCATAGGATCTACATCATCACAACCACTGGATAATCACTGCTGGATCATCACTGTATCATCATCAAATTTGGATCATCACTTGATCTAGATCATCATCAAGTCTGGATCATCATCACATCTGGATCATCCTCATCATCAGTGCTATCTCTTGATTCTTCTCGTCATAGGAATTTCTATAGAATCATTCCTGTAGGCCTACCCTTCATGGAGGTCTTCATCAGCGCTTATATCTGACACTTAAGTCATAATGGCCCACCCAACTCTTATATCTGACCTCATCTTGTCAGAAAGGAATGCCCAAAACTCACATTTGGCCTCATATTGTCAGAAAGGCCCAGCACTAAGATCTGACCATGTGTAAACACATCGCGCCAGAATGGGTCAGCACTTATATCCGACCATGTGCAAGCACACCACATAGGAAAGGGTATGCACTTACATCCAACCATGTCCAAAGACACCACATCGGAAAGGCTCAGCACTTATAGTCGACCATGCTTAAAAGCACCACATCGAAAAGTCTTAGCACTTACAATCGACCATGCTCGAAAGCACCGCATCAAAAGGGCTCTGCACTTACATCTGACCATGGTTGAAAGCACTACATCGAAAGGGCTTGCACTCACATTTGATCATGTAGAAACCAATCCTACAGTTCTATCAAAATGGCCTCGAGTCCCAGATTGAGCTACCTGGTAACTGACCAGGAGCCTCCATTCTCCTAGAGAATGGTAGTTGCCCTTACATTTGAGCTACTCATTAGAATGTCCAACACTCACATCTGACATGGGAGGAACCTAATCCTTTAAACATGATAGAATGGTTCAACCCTTACATCTGATCAAGTGGGAACACATCCCTCTATCAAATCATAATGGCTCTCAGTCGTAGACTGAGTTTTCCTGGTAACTGACCAGGCACCTCCATTCCTAGAATGGCATTTAGCCCTTACATCCGATCATGTAAAGACCAATTCTACAGTCACATCAGAATGGCTTAGCACTCATATCTAACATGTAAGGAACCAAATCCTCTCACCATGACAAAATGTCTTAGCCCTTACATCTGACCATGGAATGAACCAATCTTCTCACCATGTCAGAATGGCTCTCGGTCTTCATCATCTTCTCTTGGAGGAAACCTCGATCTAGAGAACACCAAGCTTCTCCCTGAAGTAATCAAACTTCACTCTAGCCAATGGTTTCATCAACACATTAGATAATTGTTCCTCCATCGCAACATACTGGAGCTTCACTGCTCCTCTCTACACCATATCCCTGATATAGTGATACTTGATCTCGATATGCTTTGACTTGTCACGAAACACTGGATTCTTTGACAACTTTACGCAACTCTGGTTGTCACAATGTATACAAGTAGCATCCAACTAGAGATCAAATAAATCAGAAAGTAGCTTCCTCAACCATACTTCCTCACAACTAGCTGAACAAGCTACAACATACTCTTCTTCAGCTATACTCAATGCCACATAGGATTTCTTCCTGCTAAACCAAGAGATCACACCTGATCCCAAACTGAAGTAGCATCCTGAAGTTCTCTTCTTATCGATGGAACTACCTGCCCAATCTGAATCAACATAACCCTCTAGGTTAATATTCTAATTTTCCTCGTAGTTGAGCCCATAATCAATTGTACCCTTCAAGTACCTCAAAATATGCTTTGCAGTAGTCAAGTGAACATGTATTAGATCTGTCAAGAACTAGCTCAACGTGTTCACAGCAAAGCAAATATCTGGTCTTATGTTCATCAGGTACATCAAGGACCCAATCATCTAATGATACATCGTAGCATCAGCCACTTCTGATGAAGCATCACTCAATAGCTTCAGGTTCGATGCCATAGGTGTGGTTATGGCCTTGCCATCCATCATCCTGAATCTCTTCAGGATCTTTACTGCATACTTCCCTTATCCAAGGAAGATCCTATTTTCATTTTGCCACGCCTCCATGCCTCAGAAATAGTGCATCATACCCAAGTCCTTCATTTCAATCTCGGCAGCTAGTTTTCTCTTTGTATCAACAATCAACCCATCCATACCTGTTACAAATAGATCATCCACATACAATAGGAGTATCACTGGGTTTTCATCTTCAACCTTGTATTAAAGGTTGGAATCTGCTTTACTCTTTGTAAATCCCAAATTGGATAGGAAACCATCAATTCTATCGTGCCATGTCCGGGGTTCCTATTTCAAACCATACAGGGCTTTCTTCAATCTACACACATGAGACTCTCTGTCATGTGTCTCAAAACCAAGTGGCTGTTCCACATACACTTCCTCTTCCACTACACCATTCAAGAAAGCAGTCTTAACATCCATTTGGTGTATCTTCCATTTCATCACTACAGCCAGAGCAGGTACTGATCTGATGGAAGTGTATTTGGCTATAGGTGCAAAGGTTTCTTCATAATCTATTCCTTCTTTCTGAGAGAAACCCCAAGCCACAAATCTTGCTTTATGTTTCTCGATGCTTCCATCTGTAGCATGCTTGATCTTGTAGATCCATTTGGAAGTTACAACGAAATTCCCTTCTAGTCTTGGGACAACATCCCAAACATCATTCTTCACGATCGATTGATACTCTTCGATCATAGCATCCTTCCATTCTTTTCGTTCTACTACTTCTTCATAGTTGGAAGGTTCTTTATCAATAATGTCACATAGTAAGGCTACATAACTAGAACATGATCTAGTTCTCTTTCTTCCTCTAGGTGCTTCTTTTGAAGCTCCATATCTTTCTGCACCTTGGATAACTTCATGTACCCAAGAAGGTTTCCTCTTATGAGTATTCTTCTCCAGAGGTGGATCTACAGTTTCTTGAGGATCTTCAAATTCTCGATCTTCTTCTTGAACTTCTTCATTCATGGTTGTATCATGAATTCTGGTAATTTCTTCTTCTTCAGGTTCTTCAACAGTTTTCTTTCTGGATTTGTTGTAAGTTGTGTCTTCATCAAATGTCACATCCCTGCTGATGTTAATCTTCTTGAACCCTGGGAAGTATATTCTATAAGCCTTTGAGCTTTCAGATTATCCCACAAATATACCCTTCTTTCCCGAAGGATCTAATTTTGTCCTCTTCTCTTTTGGAATGTGTATGTAAAAAGGACATCCAAATATTCTGAGATGGCTAACTTCTGGTTTCTTACTGGAGAAGACTTCTTCAGGAGTCTTGTTCTCAAGTACTCTGTGTGGAGTACAGTTCTGTACATACACTACTGTTCTGGCTGCTTCTGCCCAAAGATGCATAGGAAGATTTTGATCATGAAGCATATCTCTTGTAGCTTCCATGATAGTTCTGTTCTTCCGTTCTGCAATCCCATTCTGTTGTGGATTATAAGGAGTGGACAACTCCCTCTTAATCCCTAAGTAATTCATTTGACGTGAATTCTCTGCCATTATCTGATCAAAAGGTATTGATCTTCTTTTCAGTGTGGTTCTCGATCAAGGCTTTGAATTCCTTGAATTTGATGAATACTTAATCTTTATTCTTCATGAAGTAGATCCATGTCTTCCTAGAAAAATCATCAATTAAAGAAACATAGTATGCATACCCACTTAGTGAACTAGATGACATTGGACCGAATACATCAGAATGGATGATTTCCAAGATTCCTTTTTCCTTGCTTTCAGTACTTGGAAATTTCTTCTTTGTGTTATTCCCTTTCACACATCCTTTGCATACACCTTCATGTTTTGTCTGCATTTCTGGGAGACCTTCAACAGCTTTGCTTGCAAGAGGTAGTGCTCCATAGTGCACATGTGCAAGCCTTCTGTGCCAAAGTTCATTTGGCTCTACTGTGTCATGGAACAAATCTTTTTCTGGATGGCCCTTCAATATGTATAAGCCTCCTTCTTGTTACCTAATCACTACTGCATCATCGATAGTCTTTCCTCTTGGCCACATGATCACTTTACCATCTATAAATGCAACCCTCATTTCTTTTTCATCTAATGTAGATATAGAGAGGAGATTCTTATTTAGTCCTAGTACAAACAATACATCCTTCATTGTCATAGACTTTCCAGAGTCTAGCTTATAGGAGGATTCCCCACTACCTTTTATTGGATACTGGTAGTCATCTCCTAGTTTCACCTTGTGAGGTGTTTCATGTTTAGATAATTTCATAAAGGATTCCTTGAATCCTGTCATGTGCTTGGAAGCACCAATGTCTATAAGCCAATCATTGCTGCTAAGTGTGATAGTTCCCATGAGAGCGGAAATCAAAACATTATCTTCATCACTTGAAGAATCATCACTAACTTTTTGTTTCTCTTTGTGGAAGGTTCATCATCCTCTACAGAATGAGCATGATGTCTTCTCTTGTTTCCCTTCTTCTTGTGAGAGATACTTTTATTCTTAGGATAGTCTCTAGAAAAATGTCCTCTTTCATCACATGTATAGCAAATGTGCTTAGCAAATCTCTAGGTTTTCTAGATTTATTATTTTGATGAGAGTACTTACTTCTGTGGTGGCTGGATTTGGATTTCTTGAATTGTACTGTGAGAGCTTGATATTCACTTTTGATATTCTCTTATCGAGCTGCTATTTGAGCTTCTTTTTGAGAGAATTCTTCCCACAGTCTGCTGAATTTGACCAACTTCTTTCTGGCACAGATTCCTTAAATAAAGGAGTCCCATGATCTAGGGAGACCATTCAAGGTGGTCATCACAATCTCTACATTATCTACTTCTTCATCTACTGCTTCCAATTTTTATTTGATCAGAGAAACCATTGTGAAGTAAGACTGGATGGTCTTTGCATTCTAGATATTCACATTCTTCAACTGATTTCTCAGAGTCATCTTCTGGTTTATGTTCTTCCCTTCAAACAATTTGGTTAGGGCATCAAACATAGCTTTAGGTGTCTTGAGGGAGGACACCTGTGGTATGAGGTGATCCTTGATAGAATTAGCAATGATTCTCTTTTCCATAACCAACTTCTTCTTATGTAAGGCCTTTTCCTCATCTCCCTCTGGAACTGGAACCTCCTCATGGATGTAGGAGTCCAACTCATTTTCTTCTAGGACCAGGGAGATCCTATACTTCCAGGCTCGAAAGTTATCAGCTACCTCAATATTTTCATCAAGCTTGGTATGATGATACATCTTAACTGAGAACCTCAAATGGAAATACAAAAGATTTATATCTTACTAGTTCAAGATGTCGGATCTGGATTTAGAGCTGAAATCCTGCAGTACTTGTTCATGAGCAGATTAGGGTTTTGCTTTTCTGGAGTTCTGTCCAACCAAATGCTTTGAAATTGA
Source organism: Pseudotsuga menziesii (assembly GCA_001517045.1). Lineage (NCBI taxonomy): Eukaryota > Viridiplantae > Streptophyta > Pinopsida > Pinales > Pinaceae > Pseudotsuga > Pseudotsuga menziesii. The sequence goes on from LPNX010786627.1 coordinate 462,843, forward strand.
TCCCTAACTTCAATTTTGGGTAGGAGATCAATCCAGGCCTGGGCTCACTAAAAAATTACTCTTCTATGAAAATCCCTAATTTTTGGCAACACTGTCAGGTCCAAAACTGAAAAACCTCAGAATTGGATTCTACTTCGACAAAAAGATGTGCCCTAAGGAGGAGAGTTAATCCAACCTTCTTTTGCTGAAAATCTATGGAGGAAGATCCATAAAGTAGGAATCCCTAGTTCCCACAGCTGCACAATGTCTTCTTCTCAGGTTAGCTCTGATACCATGTTAGATTTTTAACATTAAGCTAGCATTATTAGGATCTTTAACTGAGAGAATAAAAAGCACAGCAATCAAACACAAGAGACAATGAACACAGTGTTCTTCCTCGGAGATACCATAAATGGAGAAAACCCCGCAACTTCCTCAGAGATAGAATCAGCACCAAGAGTAAAACCCCAAAACAGTAAGATGATCTCCCAACAGCAGTAACCTTTTTCTTCTAGCCCCAGTGTATTCTTCTTCCTCAACTATTGCACAACAACTGAGTGTGAGTGAGTGTGTGATAAATAGAGAGGTCACCTCTCTATTTATACTAATTCCCGATATGACTAAAACCCTACTAGGGCCGACCTCTCTAGGAGAGTCTAATAACCCTAGTGCCCTGGAACTACGTGGACTTTAACCCTTAGACAATAGGAGGGTTACCCACAATGAATTGACATGAATTGTTTACATTATAGATCCTCCTGATCTGAACATGGGGGCATGACATGACTCAATTACATTATAGACACATCCCGGAATAAACATCGGGGTACAAGACACAAGATACATAGGTGAAGACATTCCAAAGTTACAATTACATCAACATATATTGTTGGAATTTTGGTCATCCCTACGATATTTAGTCTTCATGTCTTGTTTATTGTATTGATCTATTTTTTTACTCTCATTTTTGTTGACATAGTGGTCCAACATATCTCAGTTATTGATATGGTTTGTATTAGACCTTATTTTTTGTAACATTTCCATTATCATGGTATTCTGGTTCTGTTTCATGATGCTTAAGTGTTGTGCCATGGTGCTTATGTTCTGTGTCATCGCACACATCTCGTCATCTAATTCTTTTTGTTTATGGTGCATGACGTCTACTCTGTCATCAAGTTTTTTTACTAGTACTAGAACAACATCTTCTTTGATTTCTTTCTTAAGTGCCTTGATATTTTTCGTTTCTTCTTTGAATTTTTCTTGGTTGGCAACGAGGGCCTTGATGTTCTTCTAATTTCTCAAGTTTGTCTTTTAATTCCGTCATGGCCTCGGTCCTTTTATGCAAATGTGTGTATTTGGAAGTTTATTTTGACTTGTGGAGGAATAAAAAACAACCAATGTCTTTGAAATAATTAATGAATTAATAATAATTATTATAATTAATTGATGTGTTGAAATAAAATAATAAATATAAAAATAGTATATTTAAATATTGTATTAAAAGGTGGATTAATAAGTTTTAAAATATTATATAATAATATTAATATTATTAAAATAATATATGTTTTATTAATATTGTTTTTGTTTGTAGGGCTACCTGGAATGAGGGAGGGTGCAACCTAGGTTGAAGTTGGAAATAAAAACCATGTGTTGGTCTTAATTTTCTTTTTTTTAAACCATTTTTCCCTTCTTTTTTTACGTTTTTGTTTTTGTTTTTGGACAATGTCCTATATTCTAGGGAAATCCTAAATAATGACAAGGGAGTCGAGAAGGTGGAGAAAAGGGAGGAGAGTGAAGTGATATGGAGTGTGGGAGTGGAGGGCAACTGAGCAGAGAGAGACATGGGTGAAATGGAGAAGTGGAAGAAATCATGAATTGATGAGCCAAGTCTAAGCTCAAGTAGGAATTGATGAGCTGATTCTGAGCTCAAAGTGCAGGAGTGAATCCGCTCTGATACCAAATGGAGCAACCGAATCAGTTTGGTCTGTTAGTAGTTGAATCTGACTATCATTTTAAATAATGAAATACGAATAATATATTAGATGATGAATATTACAATGATGTCTTGGACTTAAATATGGTTTGGACATTCATGATGAGGAGACACCTCCTTTCATTCTAACCTAACTATAAATTATTTAATTATTTAATTATAATACTATTTTATATTCATTATAGACTATCTACAAGGAGATTCATTGTTGACATATCAGACCTACTCATCAACCGATCCCAAAAATGGACATATGAAAAACAATTTCTTGAGACTTCTTTTATAAAAAAACATTACCATGTTCCATAAAAGTTTTGGTCTTTGACATTTGAATAACACTTTATCCCATCACTTTTTTTCTTCTTTTTCTATGAGCCAACTCCTTTTTTAGATGTGTAAGGTGTTGATGACACGGGCTCCAGTATAGGCATGGTGTACTACTGATGTGGTGTGAGATGACAATTTTCATTCAAACACTCTCCTCTAGGAATAGATGTAACTCCTCAGAATAGGGAAAGTGATTTTGCATCAACATTTGACTATGTCTCCATAATTTTTTTTTCCCTAATGTTAAATAACATTTGGTAGAATTTTCCTCTTTTACCTTTTTCAGTTCTTCACTCAACCTGTCCTTCTCCTTTATCTGAGCTTGTAACTCAGTTTCTATTTTCTCTGAAATGTGTTCTAAAGAGAAATTTGATTATCTTTTTCCTGAATATTTCTTTGCAACTGAATTTATTTCTTAATCGTTTCCAAAATTTAGATACTTTGATTTAGTTCAATAAACTTGGATTGGTATCAACTAACCTACTCATATAATTCACCAACATTTGCTTCAATTTTGCTTGAATCATCAGCTAGATATTATGCAAAATATGGTAAAATGAAATCAATCTGTGCTTGTTGAACAACATATTTTTACAACTCAATTTTATAGGTGTACTCCTCCATTATCTTTGATTTTTCATTTCGCAATGCTTTCAAATGAATTCCCAATTGGGATATTGTTTCTTTAGAGATACATTTTCATCATTAGTCTTTTCTATCTTCTCAGATAGAACAATTATCTCTGCAGTTTAATCTGTCTCAATTTTTTGGTAGTTTTAGCTATTTTATTAACACCTTATTTAAGATAATCATTCTTAATTTTTCTTCAGATCTTGATACCGAGACATCAATTATCTTGGACTCGATATTCTTAGTCATCAAATATCTATCTTTCTTTACCCACCTTTTATCCTTCAATTTTTTTCAAGCTTCTTGATGGCTTCTTGTAGTTTTTTTAACATTTACAGTTTTTATAACAATATATGAGAAACTATTTCTCATGTATATTTATGTAATCAGATCATATCAACTTCATTTATTTGGTCCAAATAAACTTGAAACATAGTATGCTTCAATTCATGCTTCTTGCACAACTTTTGGATTTATTTGTATGCATGAACACCATACTCATGTATTTATTTGACTTCTCCATGGTTATAATAAACCTAGGACGAGACTCTTCAGTTTGTAATATCTCATTTGCAAAATATTTGGAAGAGGTATTCACCACAAAAGAAAATTCCATATATGAAATTTTTTCTACCATATTTTTTATTTGGGTATAAGATCGACCAAGCAATTCTAAGAAAGGATCTTGTAAATCTCATTTCAGGCTTACAATGTCTTCCACTACTTTATGCTTTTTGTTTTCATTTAGTCTCAACACTTCCTTTGTTTTTCTCTTTCCTTTGCCATTTTATTTTCTGTTATACCTTTCTCAATATTTGTATATGTATAAGTACTGATATCCTCCTTACATTTCGTAGCGGTTTGCAAATTATTTGATTCTGTTGCAATCTATCTTTTTTCCATAATTTATTTCTCCATTGAGTGATTTTCATAGCTTTCCTTGTTGGCTAATCATGCTAAGGTAAAATTAATTATTTTTATATATTATGAGGATTTAAATAAAACATTCAAATTTGAGATAAAATGTTGTGAAGCGTATGGAATTTTTTTTCCATTTCTAAGCCCAATGATTTTAGGAATTTATCCACAATATCCAAAGCTTTCCTATTCTTACTTAAAAAAATACATAATTTCTTGAGTAAGAGAATAATTGTCTCTTTGTTTTCTATTTGAGAAATGCAATTCATCGATGTGGATCCTTTGGCTAACATATTCCAGATAAAATACTCTTCGAAATATATAAACCGGTAACCTATAAGGTATCCCTTCAAACTCATAAATATTTAGTACAGTGCAATCAGGATATAAGAACCAATATCCTAATTTTCACCCCTCTCTTGGATGTAAAATGGCTCGTAACTCTTTCAACATCCTTTTTGGATAAAATTTGTGAATAATTTTATGTACATATAGAAAAACGTTATCCACGAAGGCTTTAAAACCATGAGTAGAAGGGATCATGATTTCATTCCATTTAGTTACATGCCATTCATTAGCCTCAACACTCAATGTCTGTAAAGAAACATGTTCAAATTAAGGGTATTGAAAGTACATAATCAAATAAATCAAATATGATTGATATCTAAATTTTTTTGAAAGAGATAAAACCACAAAACTATCCATGGATAGAATTAAACATGAACAGACCAAAATCAAACCTTATCAATTCATCTTTCACTGAAAAAATATTTTCCCAATCAAGCTAATGTTAAATTCATCCACAGTAGAGTCATGATCATAACCTAATTCCAAAGAAAGCATAATAAACACGCGTTGGAAATTTTATGGAAAAATGTACCTCTGCATTGGCAACTTGAGCTCTTGGTTTTCCATGAATTTAGGGCTCCATTGAAGTATGGATTGGATTTTTCATTTAGGAGATAAACTATTGAACCAAAGTATCAAATCCTCTTTTGATTTGCAAAGCAGGGGCTCATGAATCTTTAATATTTTAGTAATGGAAGTGGGGTGTACATAAAACATTTCTTGCATTTTGTTAGAGGTAGGAACATATTGAGTCAATAGGCTGTAACATTCTAAACATGCACAAACAAAATATGGCATGAAAAAACTCCGAGGGAGGATGCATTGGCTTAAACCACATTTTGAACAAACATTCAAAATGTCGAAACCCTGTGCAAGTTGGTTAGAGGGAATTTGTTGAGGGAATAAAGCGGGAAGATTAACTCCAAGGTCGAAAATATATTCAAACAGGTCGATGAGGCCAGGATCTACGACAAGATGACTTATCTTCTTAGAATCTTCTAAACTGTTTCTAGGTGGCAACCTTCAATATTTACTCTCTCTTTAAAGACAAGTGTGTTTGAGGTAGAGAAATATTACCAGCTTGATGATTCCCCTGTTGTTTATTTCTCTTAGGTTGGACATAACTTCATAGAAAAATAATAAGAAACATTCTAGGTATGTAGCGAAAAATTAAAATTTCAAATTTTAAATTAAAATATTTACCAAAACCTTCCAATGTGTAATATTCTTATTCAAACAAAACTATGGGAATTAAAACACCAACACATACTTTAAAGAAACTCTTCCTTTCTATTGATGGGTTTCATAACTGGTTTAGGGGGATAAAAAATAACTTTCACAACATTTTTCTATAGCTCCAAATCATTCGGTTTTCAAAAAGTGTCACCAATGTGTTCATTTTAGAGGATGTATACATTTCTAAACTGTGTCCATGAATGGATTGGAAATTCAATGCCTGTCGTTGATCGAATTTTGAAACAACGATAAAATCCAACCACTACAACTTTCCATGAAATTTTGTAACTTAGGTTTATGAAATGAGAGTAAAAATATAACACCCCATTTCCTAAGGACATCAACCAAAACATGTAATAACAAGGGTCAGCACATATGGATATAGGGGTGGGAGTTAGGGGTAGGTGGAGGAACATGGGAGACTAATCCTGTCAGTGTAAGTGTATAGTGTATTAAATTGAGCACATAGATCTGTGGACAAACACACAACTCACAAGATAGATCACACAATTTACTCAGTTATTGAAGAATGAATTAGTACAAAAATGGTTTGCAGCTGTGAATTCTTTTCATTAATCAAAGACTAATTAGATAATAATTACAATGAAGTACAATGGCTTAAATAGCCACATGCAATTCGAATCCACATGAAGAAATTCAAATTGATTAGACTCTACTTGACTGTAGGTAACTAAGACCTTGTCTAAATCATTATAGGAGGACTCAATAGTTAATTGACCTCGTCTAAACCATTATTGGAGTTCAATGGAGTTCTAAAACACAACTCAAGTGTCTAATTCAGTGTTAATTGAGGCCAACTGACTGTGGTAGGTGAGAAATGTGCCTCTCCTGCATTCAACCATGCAAACCTAGCGCTAACTGAATGTAGAGGACTAGAACTGAATGTAATTGACTCCTAACTCAGCTTGACTAGTCACTAACTGAACTCAATTGATGAAGGTTGATATCGGCACTCCTAGTGGCTCCTAAATTGTATGAATTGGTCTAGGAGGCTCCTAAACTAGTGCATACAAGTGCAATCAGTGGCAGTAGACCTCAATTAGTGTTCCCCACACTATAGTCACTGGAACTTGTGCCCCAATTAGGCCACGTGGACCCAATAGTGCTAGTCACAAAAAATAGATTGGATGGACTCTTGATTTAGACATGACTCCTCATTTAGACATATGACCAAATTGGACAAGGGAAGATTAATAATCCTAACACCCCCCCTGAATTCCAACTTGGAAAATCTGTGGGCTCTGGTAACTAAGACCATAGGTCACCCATTACATCAAGTAAATTAAAGTAATCGCCTAATACAAGGAGTTGGGGAAAAAACCACATGAGAAAAAACCCCCCATCTAATTAAGAAGGTAGAATCAGGATCAATCCAATTCTTCTATGCACAGGTATCCTAGGGACTGGCATGTAAACCTCTCCATCATTATTCCTCAAATAATATTCCTCTTTCAAAAAATAATGATATGCTCAACTAAATCAGAAATATAGACAACTACTGGATGAAGACTGGACCCATGTAGAGCAACTGAAATCAACTGATAAGTGAGAAAAGGTTCTTGAGGATTTAGAACATGTGAGGAAAACTCAAGAAACTGATATGTTTCAGCCATGAATAGAAAATTATGAGTTCTAAAATAATCCCCAAGTGTTAGGAGCAAGTGTTCAGGCGGATGCAGAATGTCTTCCGCTTTACTAGTTCTGTGAGGAGATGAGCATGTGATCAATGGTAGAGAAGCAATGGGACTATGGAGAGAAATATATTGAGCTCAATAGTATGATATAGCTTCAAAAATATATAATTATTCACAAAATAAAATATTATCAACCTCATAAGAGGAAACTAACACCAAATCCCCAACAACGGTTTTGAAGAGAAATTGCGGTACTTGATTTTTCACACTGGAATTGGTGAGAGCAGCTAAAAGCATGAATGAAAGCTATTGGATTTTAAAATATGAACCAAATAATATCAGATAATAAATTAAATCAGATATAAATAGGTTCACAACAGATCCAAAAATATGAAATCAAATCAAATCCCCAACAGCAGTTTTTTAGGAGACTTGCGGTACTTGTTTCTTCACACCGTTGATGAGAACAACTACAAGAAGTACTGAAATATTGTTAATTTGAAATATTAAACCAATAAATATCAGATAATATCCAAATAATATCATATAATATCCAATAAGGCTCATATCAGATCCAAAGAAATGGTCAACCAAGACAGTGGATGCACAACTTTCTTCTTCTTCAAAATTCTGAATTTTGGTGCATGCAATCCTGCAAGAATTTGATTGAAGATCTAGATCAAGGGGAGAGAATGGATCACTCTAGTAATATGATATTTATTCCAAAATATCCAATTTATTACATATTTTCACACGAAAAGCAACATTAGAGAGAGAATAATCAAATTCCTCTTCACTTTTGGAAGCAATTACTGGCAAATTTTGCACAGAATTCAAAGGAAAATCAACGGTGAATGTTTGCATGGAAGTGTAGGAGTATTTTTATTCAATATCAGAGATTCAAATGTATTCTTGTGTTTCAGCCATATGAGGATATGAGATATTATATATCTCATAAACTTTCGAAGCATCAGGAGAAGGAGTCATTGCAAGGAAACTATCTTCAATTCGAATCGACTGTGTAGAAGCTTCTGCTTCTTCTTCATCTTGAATAACTTCATCAGAGAGAGTGGAGGACAATATTTTTGGATCAATGATGATTACGGTGCTGGATTTTCTCTCGAAAGTGCTATTATGATCCTCATCAATCATTCCAAAGGTTCTGTCCAATCTTGTCTAGAGTTCTTGTGGATCTTTAATAGATCTACTAAAGTAGCACAAGCTAGGAGAAAGAGCCAATTTCATTATTCCAAAAGCTCCATCACATGAATTTAGCCAGTCATTCTCACTCTCAAAATAATCTCTACCAAATCCATCAAACACCCAATAGAGATATTGTCTATTCATAAATACAAACATCTTCACCTTCCATTCAAAATAGTCTGAGGATCGGGTGAGAAGAGGAACTGATGAATTCATTTTGAAGTTGTACCCGCAAAACAAAAAAAGGGCATCCTAAGGTCGGACAGCATGCAAATTTAATATCTTCATCACACATAGAATATTTGATCAAGCTTGATCAACAATTCCTTAGCTTGGGGTATTAAGTGGTAAACCTTCTGCTTCTGGTGCAGAGCTGGAAGGAGCAATTTTGCTCAAAAATGATCCAGTAGGAGATATGAGGAGTAGAAGTTCCTTGTCTCTCGAGGCTCTAATACCATATTAAATTGAGCGCATAGATCTATGGACAAACACACAAATCACAAGATAGATCACACAACTTACTCAGTTATTGAAGAATGAAACAGTGCAAAAATGGCTTGCAGCTGTGAATGCTTTTCATTAATCGAAGAGTAATTAGATAATAATTACAATGAAGTACAATGGCTTAAATATCCACATGAAATTCAAATACACATGAGGAAATTTGAATTGATTAGACTCTACTTGACTGTAGGTAACTAAGACCTTGTCTAAATCATTATAGGAGGACTCAATAGTTAACTGACCTTGTCTAAACCATTATTAAAGTTCAATAGAGTTCTAAAACATAACTCAAGTGTCTAATTCAGTGTTAACTGAGGCTAACTAACTGTGGTAGGTGAGAAATGCATCTCTCCTGCATGCAGCCATGCAAACCCAATGCTAACTGAATGTAGAGGACTAGAACTGAATGTAACCGACTCCTAACTCAACTTGACTAGTCATTAACTGAACTCAAATGATGAAGGTTGGTATCGGCACTCCCAGTGGATCCTAAATTGTAGGGATTGGTCTAGGAGGCTCCTAAACTGATGCATGCAAGTTCAATCAGTGGTAGTAGACCTCAGTTAGTGTTTCCCACACTTTTGTAACTATAACATGTGCCCCAATTAGGCCAAGTGGACCTAATGGTGCTAGTGACAAAAAGTAGACTAGATGGACTCCTGATTTAGACATGACTCCTAATTTAGACATATGACCAAATTGGACAGGGGAGGATTAATAATCCTAACATCGTGCCCTCTATTCCTAATCTTTCCTACATGCATATTTGAAGATCCCAGTGTAGAGGGGCCACATAAAGGAGAATCAAACCAATTATATTGCACGATTCTTATACAATTTTGAGCATCTATTCCAATATTATTAATTTAAAATACTAAGCATGCTATACATAAGGAGAGGTTACTATAGGGGAAGGGGGAGATTAGGTGGTCATTTTAGGCCTCAAGTTGTAGGAGGAGGGTTACTTGGAAAGAGAGGGAGGCTTGGTGGTAGGTATCGACAGGGGGGTGGTAAGTAGTAAGGGGACAACGAAGAGAGACAAAGAGCGAGGTGGGGGTTAGGGGTAGATGGAGGTGTAGAGGATACTGATCCTTTAGAGAGAGACATACATGATAACTAGAAATAAATGATACAATAATAATAACAAACACTTATTGTGGTTTGTAAATGATTTCCCATAATTACAATGAAAGTGACATTAACATGACCGTGCGAAGGTAACAATGTAAAAAGTTGTCTATATTTTCAATAGGATTGACGATCATGTGTCACGGCTTGGGGGTGTAGGCATGAGAAGAGTGTTGCACCAATGACATTTCAAGTGTGAATTCTTCAAACATAGTTTGACCAAGGATAATTTTAGGGGCGAAATTTAGCCAATGGGCTATTTTTAGGGGGTTTTCTCCAAAAAAAGATTCGCCATTTTGCAATTTTTGAAGCCCTGTTTCTCCAAATTTTGATGGGGTAAACTTTTTTCACCCTAAAAATAACTAATTTATTATATAAACAATATAAAATCCTTGCAAATTAAAATATTTTTTGAAAAATATTGCCAAACATTTTATAGTTGGTGTTTTAAGAATTGGTAATATTTGCCAACATTTATACACTTTTAAATAAGTATGGTTCCTTAAAATCATCCCTGCAAATAGTTGTTGGAGTCGAGAATAGTTACTATGCAAGATGATCTTGATCTCAGGTATTTTTATTGCAGTGTGGATGTCCTATGCCCTTCGTTCCTAAGCTTGCATGCATGCATCATTTAGGGTCATAATATAGAGGGACTAGATGGAGGAGCATAAAAAAAATAGATTGAAATATTCGTATATTAGCTTTGATTAGTTGTTCAAAAATTATTAATTTAAGACCTTAAGCATTCCATACATGACGCTATAGGTTAATACAAGGAAAGGGAGAGAGCGGGTGGCCATGATAGGCCTTGAGTTGTAGCAGGAGGGTTACTTGGAAAAAGAGGGAGGCTTGGTAGTAGGGCTCGAGAGGGGAGGGTTATGGGTAGTAGGGAGACACTGAAGAGAAAGAGAGAACTGGGTGGGTGTTATGGGTAGGTGGAGGCATACAAAGACTACTCCTTGAGAAAGAGACAAACCTGAAAAATAAAATAAAATGTGTTCAAAAACCGGATCACAAAGAAATACAAATAAAGAAGATGCAAATATAAAATGCATTAACACATTACAAGAGAGACACCAATATAATGTGGTTCACCAAAGATGGGATACATCCACATAGAAATTGTCAGTCCTTTATTATTATACTGTCCAACAAAATTAAGGGATAAAACCTACAATAACCCTGTTGAACTTCATCTTCACGCTCTCACCATCTCTCTCACACAATCACATAGATTGTTTTACAATTCTACAATACAATACATGGGTGTATTACAATGTCTTCCTTTTATAAAGGGAATACCATGGGAAAATACCATGGGGTGCCCAAAACCATGGGCTCGTAAATCACCCATTATTTACCACATCATGGATATGAAATTACAACATTTTACAAGGAATTTTTACCAAAATTTTCACTACGGGGTTGCTTCCCCCCTGGGACCCCCCATAGACCCCGCAACAATTTCCCATCAAGTGTTGGGATCCAAACATGGCTGAAACAATAAAATCTCTAAATCATTAAGACCAGGTTCCATAGCCAACAGAATGTTACAATAACACTAGTGGAAAATGAGAGATTAGTGACCACGAGACCAAAATTTTTGGTCACCACAGTTTTTTTAAAGTGATAAATGACCAAAATTGATAATTCTAAGTGAGATAGCTAAAAAAAACCAAGATAAATGACTACTTTTGGTCACGAGATAAAAAAAAAAAACTAAAAAATACATAGATAAATGACCAAATTTTATCATGGGATATCTATACTACAAACGACCAGATTACAATTGGTCATTTATTTGGTCATTTTTAGTTGTGTCACTTCGGAAATGGAAACAATTACAAATTTGACATGAATTTGTACATTTTTCTAAATTCTAACACTGCAGATGGATTTAGAGACCCCTTTAAAGGGAGTCTCTGAATCCATCTGCAGAGTTAGAATTTAGTGGGGGTCTATGAATCCATCTGTAGTGTTAGAATTTAGTAAATTAATAGTGGACTGTCACAACTCAGCATGAATTGACCAAATTAATATATATATATAATACACATTGGTAATTACTAGACGTCAAACACATGTTTAACTAGTCCATATGATATTAGCCGATGATAGTGGCAGTCTTGAAATTTGACGCGAGAACTAGAGAAACCCAAGTGTGGTTAGATTCATTTGTTTACCAAATGGGTTATCTTTAAGCAAGGATCATTTATTTTTTTGTGTTCACAGAGTTAGTTACTGGCACACAATATGGGGGTCTTTGAATCCATCTGCAGTGTTAGAATTAGTAAATTGTAGATCGTCTCTTGTGTCATGGCTAAAAAATTGACACCAAATTAGCTATCATGACGATGTCCTAGCAAGCTATGGCTTATATCAATATTAAAGGCTCTTTAACATTGCATATCGATTTAGAGAGCCCCTTCTACCTGGGTATCTCTAGACAAGACATGCAGTGAGGTGCCTATAGATTCAGATGTTGGTGGATGTTTTCACTAGTCGGATTGTCACCAAATTAGTGTTATGTCTGATCATGATTACAACGTCCTAACTTATTTAAATTACATACATACATTCATAGGGAAATAATATTTAAAAAAATTCTGAATCTGAATATCTAAAAAGGCACATAAATCCAAACTCTTCAATTTCTTCTTTGAAGCACTCTCTAAAATTTGGCACCATTGATCTCTTTGCATAGTTAATGGGCACATCTAAATGCTAACGAATTTTGGTTGTGTTATATTTTATGTGTTTTTAAATATATATATATATGTTAATTTTTTTAGATTATAATAATATATATTATATATAATATTTAATGTTTTTATAAAAAAAATTAATTTTTTATAGATTTGGATGGTGGTTGTGACAATCGTTAGTCCTTTGTAATTCGTTTTCCTTCTTTAACAATGAAGGTATCACATAACGAACAAGGGTATACCTTACTTACTTTGGAAATTTTTCTTTATAAAATGACATTTGTGTTCTGAGTTTTAATTTAAGATTTCATATTGTTTAGAAAAAGCCAAAGGATGCCTAAACAAATTACATGGATCTAAGGTGATTTTGATATGTACCAAAATTATATTTCCTTCCCATATTCTTCCGAGAAGCCCATTTCCTCCCAAGAACATTTTATCTCTCTTCCCTTCTACTCTGGATATTGCATAGAAGGAGACATATGGTATAGGTGCAGGGTTTGATGATTGATGATGTTTCGCGGTTTGGCACTCGATCGATAGAGTGAGTTGTGATTTTTGTTGTTTCATGATTTGGCATTCGATCGATAGAGTGAGTTGTGATTGCTACTTGGTATTGAATTGAATTCATTTGAAGAAAAGGTTTGGATAGCAGGCAGAGCTAAAAATGGCCCTTTTTCACATGTGTTGGTGCACCACTCTCACATTTTGTAATCGACAAGAAGGGTTTGGGGAGGATTTTCTATTGTTGTGAATGAGCAATGGAAATACCTTAGCCAGAATACCCATTTCAAACCCGTTTGTGAATCTTGATTGTGACTGTGTGTTGTGATATCCATTCAGCCATCCATGGCAGCAATAGAAAGGAAATGTAAAGGCCAATTGGCCTTGACCCACAAAACCTTGATAACCTCTTCTTCTTATTATTTTGAGGGTTTGGGGAGATGTCTGTGAGCTTTTCAAACATATTCATCAGCATCGGTCAAAGATAATGACGATGTGGTGGTAGGAGGAGGTTCGAGATTGTAGGTTTCCACCATTAAAGCCACTCAACATGGTCTCAAGATGACATGTATAGAGAAATGTGGCTCTCTGGGAGGCACCTATCTAAGTGTGGGATGCATCCCCTCCAAGTTATCATTACTTTTTACCATTTTGTAGTCCATTATTTCTATTTTTTTTTTTACATAAGCCCTAATTAAATTTATCCATGGTGGGATTCAAAACTTAAACCCCTCTATTTAAATATCAAACATACATAGATCAAGTGATCTCTACCCCTTGAAATAATCTCTCTTCCACCCTCATTGCAGTGGATTCTCGTGAAATACTCTCTCTCTTCCACCCTGATTGAAGTGGATATGATCAGATTAAAAATTCATATAATGTGACAACAATCGGTCCATTTATGAGACTGTATGGATCTCTATATAACTATGGTGATGAATCTCTTCTCACAAATTGGTGTTATGCTATTTTTTACATAGGCAGGTAGTGCACTTCTTTGTGAGGTATGTTTAGATAAATAATAAGCTCACCACATTTTCTAATAATAGAATCCAACATGGTTGTTCTGATGGTCGCTTGGGATGCATTTTTTATTTCCTTCTTCACACCCCCACTTCATCTATAACTGTCATGAATGTTTTGTGTAGTGCTCATATGTAATGTTTTAATATGGTTCTGCATTTTGTGATTGTTCTGGCTAGGTCTTGTATTTTATTTTCTGCACAAATAGTCCATATCTAGTTAGTCAGTTTTTGCACATGACTAGCCTTGCATGAGAAAGATGATTATGTGGTTGTATGTCATTTTATAAAGATTAATCTAAATTGTGTTTTCTACTAATGGAATGTAAACATGCATTCTTCTTGTTCAATGTTGTTATACCTATGAGATTATTTATTTCCTTTTCTCCTTTATATTGGAAATTTTCTTGATATTGTCTATCCTTTTTTTATATTATCTACTCCTTGTGGTGTAGTGTTAAGTAGGACGGTTCGCCATGACAATAAATCGGTTCAAAACCTGATAGTTGTGATCCTGTGATAATAGGGCTGACCAGGTATTCCTGAGGTGTGAGTTCAGGTTAATGCGATAAGAAATGGTTTCGTACAAATGGAGAGGGCATTATCCTTGGTGACTTTGACAAAAGAGACTAGACACCTTAGTGGGTGGCCTCAAAGCCAAAGGTGATCTTGTCGTAAATCTAGTATTCTAAGGAGTTCCACTCTCTCCAGTCAAAAAGGGTTTGACCAATCCTCCAAAAAATTCTTCATACTGAAAAGCATGCTTTCTGATAGTGGTTGAATATGTCCACAACTCTTATTCTGGTTTTTGATAACTGTCTGATAGGGTATTTTCACTTTGCAGATTGTTGTTTAGAAAATGGTAAAAACACACATATATTTCATTCATTATAGATTCTGATGACTTGCCAAAGTGTTTTATAAACTACTATTATTATTTCTTCATTTGTAAGAAAGCTATGTTTTCTCAAAATGGGTGGATGTCAATTATCTCTTTTAATGTAATCGTTTTCTTTTGAGACAAATACGTTCTGGTTCTGGTTGAATTATGGGTAATTGCAACCAATGTCTTTCTTAAAGTTTCTGTAAATGATTCCAAACGTGAACATGAAACACAGGAAATACCATATTTGTGTCAACGAATCCTGTAAGTGGTTATTCTTCTCATGGACATTGAAATTTCTGTGCAACAACATAGGTAGCAGAGTTTACCACTTTTTGTGTAGTTTCATATACTCTTATTTGTCTTTATGTTTGTACATGGTCTTCTTTTGTTTGACTAACCCTTCTGTTTTCTTTGAACTTTGGAATCACTTTTGATGAAGTTGTCTTATTTCCATTTCATGTTTAATCACGTTTGATGATCTCCAAATTACATTTTTCTTTAAATTCTAGGTTCCATAAACATTTAGAAAATATTAGCATGTAAGTGTATTATTGTAATGCAATTCTTTGTTTGTGTGAGACACGTTCATTTCCCTAAGGTTCTTACCAAAGTATAACTACTTTCTTGTTTTGGGATTATCTTATTTTTCCATCTCTTATCGATAAGAATTCAAAGTTATGACTTGTTGCATGATTTTCTCTTACAGGGTTTTGTTCGCTGACTGAGTTTTCTAATTATTAGATTTACAACCCTGTAAGAAATTGTTTATTTTGTATATAGTATGAATTTTGGTAAGTATACATAACATCACCTGCTATGCATTATATGCAACATGAGACTACACATACCAGAATATCTCCCTTGGGACTTTAGCTTGAACTACTGCTAAGATGATACAACTCTTTGGTCAAACCTTGGAGGGAATTCCCTTTTAATTCTTTATCAGCTGCTTGTGTCCCAAAAACAATCCTTGAACATGTGTAATTTTTTTCCCTCTTGCAGATAGTTTCTAGACTAATATAAATATTTTCATATTATTTCTCAAGTGGAAAAACCTCTTTGTATGATTTGTATATGCAGAATATATGTTCCTACTAATATAAGACAAGAAGAATTTTGTTAATATTTTTGAGTCATCCAAAATAATGGGAACAATACAAAAGTTGGCTCATGTTTGATAACTAAAGTGAGATGAAATCTGAAACATTCAACATCTAATACACATATCCTATGTGATGTCAAAATTGACTGTATACATATAACATCACAAATCATAACATTGTGAACAATGTGTATTAAACTGCTGGTAAAATTGGGACTTCATGTGTAGACCTTTGATGATTGTTATTATAAATAGAACCTAACTCTTAAATAGTCGAAGAAGCTAAATGTAACCTATATGTTTGTTATGCTTCTTCAACACAGGCTAAACATTCTTCCTTTGCTAGCATCATTTTAAATATTTGGGTTTATAATAGGGTGTATATTATCTAATCGGTGTTTATATTTTTTCAAGAATATGAAATGGAAATAATGCCCATGAGTTCATTTGGGTATTAGCTTACACATTTTAAAATTTAAACTCTTATAAACCTGCAAAATGTTGTGTAAGTTTTCTTATAAAAACATTTGCTAACTATGTTGTGGTTATTTTAGGAGGCAAGGGGAAAGGGATAAGAGTAAGAGGTGGTTATTTCTGAAGCCCTATATTCTATGGCTAACATAGTTCATTCAACATGTCTAGGGTACTCCTTCTACTAAAGCTACAATAATGCTTTCCTTAACATGCATGTGCAGGTGTAGTATGCCATTTCAATAGCTCTCCCAATTATCTTTTAGCTTCAAATGGACTCATTAAAGTGACTTTGAACCTAATATTATGCAGGTTATTCTCCATATAGAAACTGCAGTAGTTATGTTTAAATTGAAAGCTTTGGAAACTGGAAAACCTCAAACAAAAGATGTAGCGATTTAGCTGGTGAACAAAGAACATATTTCTCCATTGAGTGATTTTCACAGCTCTCCTTGTTGGCCAATCATGCTAAGGTAAAATTAATTATTGTTATATATTATGAGGATCTAAATAAAACATTCAAATTTGAGATAAACTTGTGTGTATCGTATGGAATTTTTTTTCCCATTTCTAAGCCCAATGATTTTAGGAATTTATCCACAATATCCAAATATTTATTATTCTTACTGATAAAAAGACATAATTTCTTGAGGATGAGAATAATTCTCTCTTTGTTTTCTATTTGAGAAATGCAATTCATTGATGCTGATCCTTTGGCTAACATATTTTAGATTAAATACTCTTCGAAATATATAAGCTGGTAACCTATAAGGTATCCCTTCAAACTCATAAATCCTTAGTACAGTGCAATCATGATATAAGAACCAATATCCTAATTTTCACCCCTCTCTTGGATGTAACACGGCTCATAACTCTTTCAATGTCCTTTTCGGATAAAATTTGTGAATGATTTTATGTACATATAGCAAAACGTTATCCACGAAGGATTTAAAACCTTGAGTAGAAGGGATCATGATTTCATTCCATTTAGTTACATGCCATTCATTAGCCTCAACACTCAATGTCTGTAAAGAAACATGTTCAAATTAAGGGTATTGAAAGTACATAATCAAATAAATCAAATATGATTGATATCTGAAAATTTTGAAAGAGATAAAACTGCAAAACTATCCATGGATAGAATTAAACATGAACAGACCGAAATCAAACCTTATCACTTCGTCTTTCACCGAAAAAATATTTTCCCAATCAAGCTAATGTTAAATTCATCCACAGTAGAGTCATCATCATAACCTAATTCCAAAGAAAGCATAATAAACACGTGTTGGAAATTTTATGGAAAAATGTACCTCTGCATTGGCAACTTGAGCTCTTGGTTTTCCACTAATTTAGGGCTCCATTGATGTATGAATTGGCTTTGTCATTTAGGAGATAAACTATTGAACCAAAGTATCAAATCCTCTTTTGATTTGCAAAGCAGGGGCTCATGAATGTTTAATATTTTAGTAATGGAAGTGGGGGGTACATAAAACATTTATTGCATTTTGTTAGAGGTAAGAACATATTGAGTCAATGGGGTGTAACATTCTAAACATGCAAAAACAAAATCTGGCATGAAAAAACTCTGAGGGAGGATGCATTGGCTTAAACCACATTTCGAACAAGCATTCAAAATGTCAAAACCATGTGCAGGTTGGTTAGAGGGAATATGTTGAGGGAAGAAAGCGGGAAGATTAACTTCAAGGTCAAAAGATCTTCAAACAAGTCGATGAGGCTAGGATCTATTACAAGATTACTTACCTTCTTAGAATCTTCTAAACTTTTTCTAGGTGGCATTTTACTAGGTAATTCAATTACGGAAACTCATAATTGCGACCTTCAATATTTACTTTCTCTTTAAAGACAAGTGTGTTTGAGGTAGAGAAAGATTACCAGTTTGATGATTCACCTGTTGGTTATGTTCTCTCAGGCCAGACATAACTTAATAGAAAAATAATAAGAAACATTCTAGGTATGTAGCGAAAAATTAAAATTTCAAATTTTAAATTAAAATATTTACCAAAACCTTCCAATGTGTAATATTCTTATTCGAACAAAACTATGGGAATTAAAACACCAACACGTACTTTAATGAAACTCTTCCTTTCTATCGATGGGTTTCATAACTGGTTTAGGGGGATAAAAAATAACTTTCACAACCTTTTTCTATAGCTCCAAATCGCTTGGTTTTCAAAAAGTGTCACGAATGTGTTCATTTAAGAGGATGTATACATTTCTAAAATGTGCCCATGAATGGATTGGAAATTCAATGCATGTCATTGATCAAATTTTGAAACAACGGTCAAATCCAACCACTACAACTTTCCATGAAATTTTGTAAAATACGTTTATGAGATGAGAGTAAAAATATAACACCCCATTTCCTAAGGACATCAACCAAAATATGTAATAACAAGGGTAAGCACATAGGGATAGAGCGGTGGGAGTTAGTGGTAGGCGGAGGCACATGGGAGACTGATCCTACCAGTGTAAATGTATCGTGTATTAAATTGAGCACATAGATTTGTGGACAAACACACAACTGACAAGATAGATCACACAATTTACTCAGTTATTGAAGAATGAAACAGTGCAAAAATGGCTTGCAGCTGTGAATGATTTTCATTAATCAAAGAGTAATTAGATAATAATTACAATGAAGTACAATGGCTTAAATAACCACATGCAATTCCAATCCACATGAGGAAATTCAAATTGATTAGATTCTACTTGAATGTAGGTAACTAAGACCTTGTCTAAATCATTATAGGAGGACTCAATAGTTAACTGACCTTGTCTAAACCATTATTGGAGTTCAACAGAGTTCTAAAACACAACTCAAGTGTCTAATTCAGTGTTAATTGAGGCCAAATGACTGTGGTAGGTGATAAATGTGCCTCTCTTGCATGCAACCATGCAAACCTAGCACTAACTGAATGTAGAGGACTAGAACTGAATGTAATTGACTCCTAACTCAGCTTGACTAGTCACTAGCTGAACTCAATTGATGAAGGTTGATATCAGCACTCTTAGTGGCTCCTAAATTGTAGGGATTGGTCTAGTAGGATCCTAAACTAATGCATGCAAGTGCAATCAGTGGCAATAGACCTCAATTAGTGTTCCCCACACTTTAGTCACCAGAACATGTGCCCCAATTAGGACAAGTGGACCCAATGGTGCTAGTGACAAAAAATAGACTAGATGGACTCTTGATTTAGACATGACTCCTCATTTAGACATATGACCAAATTGGACAAGGGAGGATTAATAATCCTAACACCCCCCCTAAATTCCAACTTGGAAAATATATGGGCCCTAGTAACTAAGACCATAGGTCACCCATTACATCAAGTAAATTAAAGTAACCGCTCAATACAAGGAGTTGGGGAAAAAACCACATGGGAAAAAAGCCCCCCCTCTAATTAAGCAGGTAGAATTAGGATCAATCCGGTTCTTCTATGCACAGGTATCCTAGGGCCTAGCATGTAAAACTCTCCATCATTATGTCTGGAATAATATTCCTCTTTGGAAGAAGAATGATATGCTCAACTAAATCAGAAATATAGACAGCTGCCAGATGATGACTGGAGCCATGTAGAGCAACTGAAATCAACTAATAAGTGAGAAAAGTTTCTTGAGGATTCAGAACATGTGAGGAAAACTCAAGAAAATGATATGTTGCATCCATGAATAGAAAACCATGAGTGTTAAAATCATCCCCAAGTGTTAGGAGCAAGTGTTCAGGCGGATGCAGAATGTCTTCCTCTTTACTAGTTCTGTGAGGAGATGAGCATGTGATCAATGGTAGAGAGGCAATGAGACTATGGAGAGAGAGTGCTTGATATCTATAGTATGATATAGCTTAAAAAATATATAATGATTCAAAAAATAAAATATCAGCAACTTTATAAGAGGAAACTAACACCAAATCCCCAACAACAGTTTTGAAGAGAAATTGCGGTACTTGATTTTTCACACCGGAATTGGTGAGAGAAGCTAAAAGCATGACTGAAAGCTATTGGATTTTAAAATATGAACCAAATAATATCATATAATAAATTAAATCATATCTAAATAGGTTCACAATAGATCTAAAACTATGAAATCAAATCAAATCCCCAGCAACAGTTTTGTAGGAGACTTGCGGTACTTGTTTCTTCACACCGTTGATGAGAACAGCTACAAGCAATACTGAAAGATTGTGAATTTGAAATATTAAACCAAGAAATATCAGATAATATCCAAATAATATCATATAATATCCAATAAGTCTCATATCCAATCCAAATAAATGGTCAACCAAGACAGTGGATGCACAACTTTCTTCTTCTTCAAAATTATGAATTTTGGTGCATGCAATCCTGGAAGAATTTGCTGGAAGATATAGATCAAGGGGAGTGAATGGATCACTCTGGTAATATGATATTTATTCCAAAATATCCAAGGTATTACATATTTTCACACCATAAGCAATATTAGAGAGAGAAAAATCAAATTCCTCTTCACTTTTGGAAGCAATTACTGGCAAATTTTGCACATAATTCAAAGGAAAATCATCGGTGAATGTTTGCAAGGAAGTGCAGTAGTATTTTTCTTCAATATCAAAGATTCAAATGTATTCTTGTGTGTCAGCCATATGAGGATATGAGATATTAGATATCTCATAAAATTCTGGAGCATCAGGAGAAGGAGTCACTGGAAGGAAACTGTCTTCAATTCGAATCGACTGTGTAGAAGATTCTGCTTCTTATTCATCTTGAATTACTTCATCAGAGAGGGTGGAGGCTGATATTTTTGGAGAAATGATTTTTATGGTGCTATATTTTCTCTCCAAAGTGCTATTATGATCCTCATTAATCATTCCAAAGGTTCTGTCCAATCTTGTCTAGAGTTCTTGTGGATCTTTAATAGATCTATTGAGGTAGCGCAAGGGAGGATAAAGAGCCAGTTTCATTATTCCAAAATCTGCATCACATGCATTTAGCCAGTTATTCTCACTCTCAAAAGACTCTCTACCGAATCCATCAGATACCCAATAGAGATATTGTCTATTCATAAGTACAAACATCTTCACCTTCCATTCAAAATAGTCTAAGGATCAGGTGAGAAGAGGAAATGATGAATTCATTTCGAAGTTGTACCCGCAAAACAAAAAAAGGGCACCATAAGGTCAGACAGCCTACACATTTCAGTTTTTCATCACACCCAGCATACTTGATCAAGATTGATCAATAATTCCTTAACTTGGGGTATTAAGTGGTAAACCTTCTACTTTTGGTGCAGAGATGGAAGGAGCAATTTTGCTAAAAAATGAT
Source organism: Pseudotsuga menziesii (assembly GCA_001517045.1). Classification (NCBI taxonomy): domain Eukaryota; kingdom Viridiplantae; phylum Streptophyta; class Pinopsida; order Pinales; family Pinaceae; genus Pseudotsuga; species Pseudotsuga menziesii. Next base: position 484,775 of record LPNX010786627.1, read on the forward strand.
CCAGTAGGAGATATGAGGAGGATAAGTTCCTTGTCTACCGAGGCTCTGATACCATATTAAATTGAGCACAGAGATCTATGGACAAACACACAAATCACAAGATAGATAACACAATTTACTCAGTTATTGAAGAATGAAATAGTGCAAAAATGGCTTGCAGCTATGAATGATTTTCATTAATCAAAGACTAATTAGATAATAATTACAATGAAGTACAATGGCTTAAATAGCCACATGAAATTCAAATCTACATGAGGAAATTTGATTTGATTAGACTCTACTTAACTGTAGGTAACTAAGACCTTGTCTAAATCATTATAGGAGGACTCAATAGTTAACTGACCTTGTCTAAACCATTATTAAAGTTCAAGAGAGTTCTAAAACACAACTCAAGTGTCTAATTCAGTGTTAATTAAGGCTAACTGACTGTGATAGGTGAGAAATGCATATCTCCTACATGCAGCCATGCAAACCCAGTGCTATTTGAATGTAGAGGACTAGAACTGAATATAACTGACTCCTAACTCAACTTGACTAGTCACTAACTGAACTCAACTGATGAAGGTTGGTATCGGCACTCCCAGTGAATTCTAAATTGTAGGGATTGGTCTAGGAGGCTGCTAAAATGATGCATGCAAGTGCAATCAGTGGTAGTAGACCTCAATTAGTGTTCCCCACACTTTAGTAACTGGAGCATGTGCCCCAATTAGGCCAAGTGGACCCAATGGTGCTAGTGACAAAAAATAGACTAGATGGACTCCTGATTTAGACATATGACCAAATTGGACAAGGGAGGATTAATAATCCTAACATTGTTCCCTCTATTCCTAATCTTTCCTACATGCATATTTTAAAATCCTAGTATAGAGGGGCCACATAAAGGAGAATCAAACCAATTATATTGCAAGATTCTTATACAATTTTGAGCATCTATTCCAATATTATTAATTTGAAATATCAAGCACACTATACATAAGGCGAGGGTACTATAGGGGAAGAGGGAGAGTAGGTGGTCATTCTAGGCCTCAAGTTGTAGGAGGGGGGTTACTTGGACAGAGAGGGAGGCTTGGTGGTAGGTATCGAGAGGGGGGGGGGGGTAATTAGTAAGGGGATAATGAAGAGAGAGAGAGAGAGAGGGAGGTGGGGGTTAGGGGTATATGGAGGTGTAGAGGATACTGCTCCTTTAGAGAGAGACATACATGATAACTAGAAATAAATGATACAATAATAATAACAAACACTTAATGTGGTTTGTAAATGATTTCCCATAATTCCAAGGAAAGTGACATTAACATGACCGTGCAGAGGTGACAATGTAAAAAGTTGTCTACATTATCGATAGGATTGACGATCATGTGTCACAGCTTGGGGGCGTAGACATGAGAAGAGTGTTGCACCAATGACACTTCAAGTGTGAATTATTAAAACATAGTCTCACCAAGGATAATTTTAGGGGCGAAATTGAGCCCATGGGCTATTTTTAGGGGGTTCTCTCCAAAAAACGATTCGTCATTTTCTAATTTTGAAGCCCTGTTTCACCTAATTTTGATGGGGTAAACTTTTTTCACCCTAAAAATCACTAATTTATTATATAAACGATATAAAATCCTTGGAAATTAAAATATTTTTTGAAAAATATTGCAAAACATTTTATAGTTGGTGTTTTAAGAATTGGTAATATTCGCCAACATTTATACACTTTTAAATAAGTATGGTTCCTTCACATCATCCCTGCAAACAGTTGTTGGAGTTGAGAACAGTTACTGTACAAGATGATCTTGATCTCAGTTATTTTTATTGTAGTGTGAATGTCCTATGCCCTTCATTCCTAATCTTGCATGCATGCATCATTTAGGGTCATAATATAGAGGGACTAGATGGAGGAGCATCAAAAATTAGATTGAAATATTCGCATACTAGCTTTGAGCAGTTGTTCAAAAATTATTAATTTAAGACCTTAAGCATGCCGTACATGAGGCTATAGGTTACTACAAGGAAAGGGGGAGAGCGGGTGGTCATGATAGGCCTTGAGTTGTAGGACGGGGGTTACTTGGAAAGAGAGGGAGGCTTGGTAGTAGGGCTCAAGAGGGGAGGGGTATGGGTAGTAGGGGGACACCAAAGAGAAAGAGAGAGTGGGGTGGGTGTTAGGGGTAGGTGTTTGCATACAAAGACTACTCCTAGAGAAAGAGACAAACATGAAAAATAAAATAAAATGTGTTCAAAAACCCGATCACAAAGAAATACAAATAAACAAGATGCAAATATAAAATGCATTAACACATTACAAGAGAGACACCAATATAATGTGGTTCACCCAAGATGGGCTACATCCACACAGAAATTGTCAGTCCTTTATTATTATACTGTCCAACAAAATTAAGGGATACAACCTACAATAACCCCGTTGCAATTCATCTTCACTCTCTCACCATCTCTCTCACACAATCACATATATTGTTTTACAATGTTACAATACAATACACAGGTGTATTACAATGCCATCCTTTTATAAAGGGAATACCATGGGAAAATACCATGGGGTGCGTAAAACCATGGGCTCATAAATCACCCATTATTGACCACATCATGGATATGAAATTACAACATTTTACGAGGCATTTTTACCAAAATTTTCACTACGGGGTGCTTCTCCCCTGGGACTCCCCATAGACCCCACAACACTCCCCGGTCAAGTGTTGGGAACCAAACGCGTCTGAAACAATAACATCTCTAAATCAGTAAGATCAAGCTCTATAGCCAACAAAATGTTACAATAACACTAGTGGAAAATGAGAGATTAGTGACCATGAGACCAAAACGTTTGGTCACCACAGTTTTTTTAAAGGGATAAATGACCAAAATTGTTAATTCTAAGTGAGCTAACTAAAAACAACCAATATAAATGACCACTTTTGGTCATGGGATAAAAACCAACTAAAAAGTACATAGATAAATGACCAAATTTTATCACAGGATATCTATACAACAAATGACTAGATTACAATTGGTCATTTATTTGGTCATTTTTAGTTGTGTCACTTCAGCAATGGAAAAAATTACAAATTTGACAATGAATTTGTACATTTTTCTAAATTCTAACACTACAGATGGATTCAGAGACCCCTTTAAAGGGAGTCTCTGAATCCATCTGCAGTGTTAGAATTTAGTGGGGGTCTATGAATCCATCTGTAGTGTTAGAATTTAGTAAATTAATAATGTACTGTCACAACTCAGCATGAATTGACCAAATTAATATATATATATATATATATATATATATAATACACATTGGTTACTATTATTGGTATATAACGACGTCAAACACATGTTTAAATAGTCCCTATGATCTTAGTCGATGATAGTGGCAGTCTTGAAATTTGACCCCAGAACTAGAGAAACCCAAGTGTTGGTTATATTCATTTGTTTCCCAAATGGGTTATCTTCAAGAAAGGATCATTTTTTTTTGTGTTCAAAGAATCAGTTACTGGCACACAATATGGGGGTCTTTGAATCCATCTGCAGTGTTAGAATTAGTAAATTGTAGATCGTATCATGTGTCATGGCTAAAAAATTGACACCAAATTAGCTATCATGACGATATCCTAGCAAGCTATGGCTTATATCAATATTAAAGGCCCTTTATACTTGCATATCAATTCAGAGAGCCCCTTCTACTTGGGTGTCTCTAGACAAGACATGGAGTGAGGTCCCTATAGATTTAGATGTTGGTGGATGTTTTCACTAGTCGGATTGTCACCAAATTAATGTTATGTCTGATCATGAGTACAACCTCCTCGATTATTTAAAGTACATACATACATTCATAGGGAAATAATATTTTAAAAAATCCTGAATCCGAATATCTAAAAAGGCACATAAATCCAAACTCTTCAATTTCTTCTTTGAAGCACTCTCCAAAATTTGGCACCATTGACCTCTTTTCATAAGTAATGGGCACATCTAAATGCTAACGAATTTTGGTTGTGTTATATTTTATGTTTTTTAAATATAATTATTTGTTAGTTTTTTTAGATTATAATAATATATATTATATATAATTTTTAATGTTTTTATAATTTTTTTTATTTTTTTTTATAGATTTGGATGGTGGTTGTGACAATCGTTATTCCTTTGTAATTGGTTTTCCTTCTTTAACAATGAAGGTATCACATCACGAACAAGGGTATGCCTTACTTACTTTGGAAATTTTTCTTTATAAAATGACATTTGTGTTCTGAGTTTTAATTTGAGATTTCATATTGTTTAGAAGAAGCCAAAGGATTCCTAAACAAATTACATGGATCTAAGGTGATTTTGATATGTACCAAAAGTATATTTCCTCCCCATCTTCTTCCAAGAATCCCATTTCCTCCCATGAACATTTTATCTCTCTTCCCTTCTAATCTGGATATTCCATGGAAGGAGACATACGGTATAGGTGCAGGGTTTGATGATTGATGATGTTTCATGGTTTGGCACTCGATCGATAGAGTGAGTTGTGATTGATACTTGGTATTGAATTGAATTGATTTGAAGAAAAGGTTTGGATAGCAGGTGGAGCTAAAAATGGCCCTTTTTCACATGTGTTGGTGCACCACTCTCACATTTTGTAATCGACAAGAAGGGTTTGGGGAGGATTTTCTATTGTTGTGAATGAGAAATGGAAATACCTTAGACAAAATACCCATTTCAAACCTGTTCATGAATTTTGATTGTGACTATGTGTTGTGAGATCCATTTATCCATCCATGGCAGCAATAGAAGGGAAATGGAAAGGCCAATTGGCCTTGATACACAAAGCCTTGATACCCTCTTCTTCTTATTATTTCGAGGATTTGGGGAGATGTTTGGGAGATTTCCAAAAATATTCATCATCGTCGGTCGAAGATAATGACGTTGTGGTGGTCGGAGGAGGTCCGGGAGTGTAGGTTTTTGCCATTAAAGCCACTCAACATGGTCTCAATATGACATGTATAGAGAAATGTGGCTCTTTGGGAGGCACCTATCTAAGCGTGGGATGGATCCCCTCCAAGGTATCATTAATTTTTACCATTTTGTAGTCCATTATTTCTATTATTTTTTTTTACATAAGCCCTAATTAAATTTAGCCATGGTGGGATTCAAAACTTAAACCCCTCTATTTAAATATCAAACATACATAGATCAAGTGATCTATGCCCCTTGAAATAATCTCTCTTCCACCCTGATTGAAGTGGATATGATCAGATTAAAAATTCATATAATGTGACAACAATCGGTCCATTTATGAGACTGTATGGATCTCTATATAACTATAGTGATGAAGCTCCTCTCCCAAATTGGTGTTATGTTATTTTTTGCAGAGGCAGGTAGTGCACTTCTCTCCGAGGTATGTTTAGATAAAGAATAAGCTCACCACATTTTCTAATAATAGAATCCAACACGGTTATTCTGATGCTCGCTTCGGCTGCATTTTTTCTTTGCTTCTTCACAGACCGACTTCATCTATAACTGTCATGAATGTTTTTTGTAGTGCTCATATGTAATGTTTGAATATGGTTCTACATTTTATGATTAGATCTGGGTAGGTCTTGTATTTTATTTTCTGCACAAATAGTCCATAGCTAGTTAGTCAGTTTTTCCACATGACTAGCCTTGCATGAGAAAGATGATTATGTGGTTGTATGTCATTTTCTAAAGATTAATCTGAATTTTGTTTTCTAGTAATGGAATGTAAACATGCAATATTTCTTGTTCAAGGTTGTTATACCTATGAGATTATTTATTTCCTTTTCTCCTTTATATCGAAAATTTTCTTGATATTGTCTGTCTTTTTTTTATATTATCTGCTCCTTGTGGTGTAGTGTTAAGTAGGAGGGATCATCATGAAAATAACTCGGTTCAAAACCTGATAGTTGTGATCCTCTGATAATAGGGCTGACCACGTATTCCTGAGGTGTGCAGTCAGGTTAATGCGATAAGAAATGGTTCTGTACAAATGGAGAGGGCATTATCCTTGGTGACTTTGACAAAAGAGACCAGACACCTTAGTGGGTGGCCTCAAAGCCAAAGGTGATCCTATCGTAAAGCTAGTATTCTAAGGAGTTCCACTCTCTCTAGTAATAAAGGGTTTGACCAATTCTAGAAAAAATTCTTCATATTGAAAAGCATGCTTTCTGATAGTGGTTGAATATGTCCACAACTCTTATTCTGGTTTTTGATAACTGCCTGATAGGGTATTTTCACTTTGCAGATTGTTGTTTAGAAAATGGTCAGAAAACATGTATTGCCAATTGTTGTTTAGAAAATGGTAAAAACACACGTATATTTGATTCATTATAGCTTCTGATGACTGCCCAAAGTGTTTTATAAACTACTACTACTATTTCTTCATTTTTAAGAAAGTTGTGTTTTCTCAAAATGGGTGGATGTCAATTATCGCTTTTATTGTAATTGTTTTCTTTTGAGACAAATACGTTCTGGTTCTGGTTGAATTATGGGTAACTGCAACCAAGGTCTTTCTTAAAGTTTCTGCAAATGTTTGCAAACGTGAACATGAAACACAGTAAACACCATATTTGTGTCAACGGATCCTGTAAGTGGTTATTCTTCTCATGGACATTGAAATTTCTATGCAACAACATAGGTAGCAAAGTTTGCCACTTTTTTTGTAGTTTCATATACTTTGATTTGTCTTTATGTTTGTACATGGTCTTTTTTTGTTTGACTAACCCTTTTGTTTTCTCTGAACTTTGGAATCACTTCTGATGAAGTTGTCTTATTTCCATTGCATGTTTAATCACATTTGATGATCTCCAAATTACATTTTTCTTTAAATTTCAGGTTCCATAAACATTTAGAAAATATTAGCATATAAGTGTATTATTGGAATGCAATTCTTTGTTTATGTGAGACACGTTCATTTCCCTAAGGTTCTTACCAAAGTCTAACGACTTTCTAGTTTTGGGATTATCTTATTTTTCCATCTCTTATTGATAACAATTCGAAGTTATGACTTGTTGCATGATTTTCTCTTACAGGGTTTTGTTCGCAGATTGAGTTTTCTAGTTATTAGATATACAACCCTGTAAGAAATTGTTTATTTTGTATATATTATGCATTTTGGTAAGTATACACAACATCACCTCCTATGCATTATATGCAACATGAGACTACGCATAACATAATATCTCCCTTGGGACTTTAGTTTGAACTACTGCTAAGATGATACAACTCTTTGGTCAAACCTTGGAGGGAATTTCCTTTTAATTCTTTATCAACTGCTTATGTCCCAAAAACAAGCCTTGAACATGTGTAAATTTTTTCTCTCTTGCAGATAGTTTCTAGACTAATATAAATATTTTCATATTATTTCTCAAGTGGAAAAACCTCTTTGTATGATTTGTATATGCAAAATATATGTTCCTACTAAAATAAGACAAGAAGAATTTTGTTAACATTTTTGAGTCATCCAAAATAATAGGAACAATACAAAAGTTGACTCGTGTTTGATAACTAAAGTGAGATGAAATCTAAAACATTCAACATCTAATAAAACTATCCTATGTGATGTTAAATTTGACTGTATGCATATAACATCACAGATCATAACATTGTGAACCATGTGTATTGAATTGTTGGTAAAATTGGGACTTCATGTGTAGACCTTTGATGATTGTTATTATAACTAGAACCTAATTCTTAAATAGTCGAAGAAGCTGAATGTAACCTGTATGTTTGTTATGCTTCTTCAACAAAGGCTAAACATTCTTGCTTTGCTAGTAGCATTTTAAATCTTTGGGTTTATAATAGAGTGTATATTATCTAATCGTTGTTTATCCTTTTTCAAGAAGATGAAATGGAAATAATGGCCATGAGTTCATTTGGGTATTGGCTTACACATTTTAAAATTTAAACTCTAATAAACCTGCGAGCTATTGTGTAAGTTTTCTTATAAAACCATTTGCTAACTATGTTGTGGTTATTTTAGGAGGCAGAGGGAAAGGATAAGAGTAAGAGATGGTTATTTCTGAAGCCCTATATGCTATGGCTAACATAGTTCATTCAACATGTCTAGGGTACGCCTTCTGCTAAAGCTGTAATAATGTTTTCCTTAACATGCATGTGCAGGTGTAGTATGCCATTTCAATAGCTCTCCCAGTTATCTTTTAGCTTCGACTAGACTCATTGAAGTGACTTTGAACCTAATATTATGTAGGTTATTCTCCATATAGAAATTGCAGTAGTTATGTTTAAATTGAAAGCTTTGGAAACTGGAAAACCTCAAACAAAAGATGTAGTGATTCAGCTGGCAAACAAAGAACATATGATCTAGCAAGTTAATGCTAGTTCCCATTTCAATTAACATGGTGCTGCTATTGGGATTTCCATGGTTTCTGTTAATATTATTGAGCATGTAATGTTTATAATTGTAGTTTTAATAGATAAGCTACCTAAAACTACAAAACAGTTTTGTAAATGTTTTTGGTTTAAAATTTAAAGTTAATATCATTGGAGTTGGTATTTTTCAGGTTTTTGCATTTTATAGATAGCCTGCAGCAATTGAGCTAAGGATATTTGTGAAGTAATCAGAACTATATCTTTTTGACCAGATAAATCATAATACTAAATTTGAAATGGGACATCAAGTAAATAGGGTCATGCATTTTGCTGAAAACGGAAAAATGTTGTACTTCTTGAACTTAGTAAATTAACAAGAAATCTTGTGTCACTGTTGAATAATTTGGAAAATTATGGTATTAGATTTAATACTGACTTTGGTAATAATAGAAATATTTAACTTAATACTGACTACGGACTTCTATTTCCATAGGAGGCTTATGCACATAATAGGATCTGAAGCATTTGTAGATATTTGAATATTCAAATGTTGAAAAACACTAATATCAAGGCCAATGATAATGTATGAATGTGCCAAATGATTAGGGTGTAGGAAGGAAATTTCATGGACAAATATTGGGAAACATCTCTACTTAGATACCATCCTTTGGGAAAATCCTATATAGTATAGACACAATCATCCTCTATAGAATCAACCTAGTATTGCTTGAGAATTGTAACCTTGGTCCTCTGTTGTCATTGTGTGCAGGGCCATAAAGGACAATTCTTGTTTTTTGTTCACCTTCTCTTGTTCCAACAAGGCCAGTTTGTCAAGAGGCTTCCCCTAAGGTTTCACTTCCCTCTTCTCTTTTGATTAATGTTTATTGCATATTTGGGAAAGTGGGTTTATATATTTTTTCTCGCATACACAATTCATACATTTTACTTTTTTTTTGCACTTGCATTTCCAACCTTTGTTTGAGTGCATTTGTTACACTTTTGCACCAAATCATACATAGTTTAATGGTGAATCCATAGGTAAAGAAATATATTATTTATTCTTTTGGACGTTGGATTTGAGACTTTCTTAAATCATTCATCGGTATCCATAGTTGTCATGTATTTCACTAACCACATGACATACAGGGGCGAACTCCTTCACAGATTGCACTATGTATGCAGGTTTATACCTTTGTAGTCGAGCATAATTGTTTTGTGGATTCGTTGATTATCTTTCCTATTGAAATCCATTTCTTGGTTTAGAGTTGAGTTTTACTTTTCCTGGGTACTAAATAGTGCATATTTAGCCATTCAAGTTTAATTTTAACCAAGAGATTTTCCTATTTTGCACATGATCTTGGTTATTGTTGTTAGCTGTTGAAAATTATAAATAATTTGCTTCATTGTTTTTCTACTTTACAGTTCATTGTTTTTCTACTTTACAAGTGATAAAAAAAATTTGGATTTTGTAGGAGTGAGCTTAACTTATAAGTTGTCCATTGAGTGTGAATAGACTGCTGCTGAGGCTTTTCCATTTAGTATGAGGAGCCCGTTGTTGAGGCTTTCAAGCTGATAAGTATGGTTTTGAAGCTATTGACATGGGATCTAAGTATGGTTTAGTGATGAGTATGGTTTTGAAGCTGTTGATGTGGGATCTAAGTATGGGTTTGCAACCAAGTACAAGTAGGATGGTTTAGCCATTGTAATATTTTTTAAAGTGATGATTTTCCTGTAAAGTTATATGGAAATTAATATGAGTTTTTGAGAAAAATCATATTTATTGTAATACTTTTGAAATTTCATATAATATAATTTATGTGGTTTAAAACTTATATATATATGGTTGTACTTTATATCATGTACCATTGTTGTAATTATTAACTAATTAATGTGACATTGCATGATTTAGATGTGTATTAGATATTATTTACAAGTGTTGTAATTAATTATAATGTGACATTGCATAATTCACATGTGTATTAGATGAGGATAAATAATTTATGATTCTTGTTTTAATTTAAACTTAATATCATTTAAAAAATTTATATTGATTAATAATGGACACCATTAAAACTACTAAAATATAATGACCACACATAAAACGACTAAAAATGACTAAATTCGTGACCAATAAATGAGATTAATGACAAAAGTTCGCATATAAAATGACCAAAAATTGAGAGATACGTGACCAAACAATGAGATGTGAATGACCAAAAAAAGACCAAAATTCGCATATCAATGACCAAAAAGTAGTTTTGGTGGCTAATTTACGGTATTTTATTACGTGACCAAATTTGGTCATATTCTAGCTTGTCATGTGGCCATTAATTTGGTCATTGAATCAAATATATAACCAAATTAATGACGAAATATATGACTAAATTAATGACCAACCGACAAGCTATAAATGACCAAAATAAAAATGACCAATTTTGGTCGCGTATTAAAAGACCGTACATTATCCACCAGCGATCGCCAAACCAAAAGTGGTAATTGATATGCAGATTTTGGTCATTTTTTTGGTCACTAGTCTCTCATTTTCCACTAGTGTAATAATACCAAACAATTAATGTGGTCACAATATGTTCCAACAATGCACACTTGAAGTGTAATTGGTGTAGCACCATTTTCATGTCTGTGCCTCCAAGACATGACACATGACTTCCCAGCCTATCAACAATCCAGACAATATTTTGTACTATCACCTCTGCAAGGTCATGTTAATGTCACTTTCATTATAATTATGGGAAATTATTTACAAACAGTTGTTGGAGTCGGGAAAAGTTACCATACAAGACGATCTTGATATCATGTCCTTCTATTGTAGTGTGAATTTCTTGTTCCCTATATGCCTAGGATTCCCTACATGCATCATTTAAGGTCATGGTATAGAAGGAGAATCAAACCAATTATATTGAAATCTTATTATAGCACCTTTGAGAACTTGTTCACAGATTATTAATTTAGAAGATTAAGCACATCATACACGAGGCCCAAGGTTACTACATGGAAATGGGGAGAGCGGGTGGTCATGCTAGGCCTTGAGTTTTAGGAGGGAGGTTACCTGGATGAAGAGGAAGGATTGGTGGTAGGGCTCGAGAGTGGAGGGGAGGGGAGGGGGGGGGAGAGGGAGGGGAACAACAGAGAGAGAGAGAGAGAGAGAGAGAGAGAGAGAGAGAGAGAGGTGGGGGTTTGGGGTAGGTGGAGGCATCTGGGAGACTGATCCTTGAGAGAGAGACAAACATGAAAACTAGCATAAAAGTGTTACAATGAGAATACCAAACTATTGATGTGGTCACAATATGTTTGGACACTGCACAATTGCAGTGTCATTGGTCCAACACTCTTATCATGTTTGTGCATCCAAATCATGACTCATGATCGTCCATCCTATCAATAATTTCTATGAAATTTTATATTGTCACCTCTTCATGTTCATGCTAATGACACTTTTATTCTAGTTATTCCTAATTATTTATAAATAGTTATTGGATTTGAAAACAACCATGCAATATGATCCCGATCTCATGTATTTTTATTGCAGTGTGAATGTCCTATGCCATCTATGCCTAAGATTTCCTACATATGTATTTTAAGGTCCTATTATAGAGGGACCAAGCGAAATAGCATCAAAACAATTAGATTACAATCTTTGTATAGTAGCTTTGAGGGTTTTCACACATTATCAATTTAAAATATTAAACACCCCATACTTGAGGCGCAAAGGTTACTACAAGGAAAAGGGAGAGAATGTGGTCATGGTAGGCCTTTTCTGTAGGACAGGGGTTACTTGGATGGAAAGGGAGGATTGGTTGTAGGGATTGAGAGGGGAGAAGAGGGCGGGGTGAGTGGTACTAGGCCAACAAAGAGAAATAGAGAGTGGGGTAGGGGTTAGGGGTAGGTGGAGGCACAGGGGAGATCGAGCCTTGAGAGAGAGACAAACACGACAACTATAATAAAATGTTACAATAAGAATACCAAACCATTAATGTGGTCACAATATGTTTGAACTGAAACACTTGAAGTGTTATTGGTGTAGCACTCTCATCATGTTCATACCTCCAAGCCGTGACACATGAATGTCCATCGTATCATTAATCCATAATACATTTAATAATAACACCTCCACATGGTCATGTTAATGTCACTATCATTGTAATTATGGGAAATTATTTACAAACAGTTGTTAGATTTGGGAACAATATTTATCCAAGATGATATTGATCTCATCTCTTATTATAGTAGCGTGAATGTCACATAGTCTCTATGCCTATGATTTCCTACATGCATATTTCAAGGTCATAGTATAAAGGGAATAGATGGGGGAGCATAAAAAAAATTATATTGCGAGGTTCTTATAGCAACTTCAAGAAGTTATTCACACAATATTGATTTAAAAGATTAAGTACTCCATACATGAGTCCATAGGTTACTATAGGGAAAGGGGGAGAGTGGGTGTTCATGATAGGCCTGTTGTTGTAGGAAGGGGGTTACGTAGAAGAAGATGGAGGTTAGAATAAATTATGACTCTATGTAATTTGAGTCTTCCCTTCCTCAACTGTTAATAATGGTAATTATTCGTTTTAATATTTGTCTTGTAAATAAATAAAGATAATGTGAAGACCGTAAGTTCAGTCGTAAGATAAATTTTTATATGTTGATGCTTTTCAGTTAGGATAGAATATTAGGGTTTACTGTAAAGGGACCCTTATGTAAATTTATTCTTAAAAATTCTTAATTATGCGTTGGTTTCTTGGTTTCTGTTACATCTTTATCGTTGTTATAATAGTAATGGAATTATTTATTTTGTTAAAATGTTTTCTTTTCTTTTAAATAAAAGGATTATCAAAATACTATATGTTCTTGATATAAGAATGTACCCAGTCTAGTACATACTTACAGTATTCTTAGTTTAATTTGCTTATTTTGTTTTAAAGAATACTTTTGTAAAAAGAAACAAAATAGAAATAGGGTTTAGACCCTCAGGTGAAACTTACACAGATTTAGAGCTTGTTTGGAAAATAATTATTCTTGGAATAGGTAAATTCTTAGCTTCATTCTATTCACTGTTTACACTTAAATTTCCATTTGTTTATTTCTCTGTTAATTAGTAAAGATTTAGAGTTATGTAATGTTTAAAAACATTAACTTTGAAATTTGATTATTTATTCATTAATAGTATTTGTAACATAATCCTATTCTAGTATATGTAAAATAATATGTTTTAAGCTAAAAGACATAAGTGTGGTTCAACCCTTGTTTTAGATACTTACTGTAGCTCATATAATTTTTATTATCGGTATAAATCATTACTATAACTTTATTGTAGTATTGCTATTTCTTTTCCAATATTTTTACATAGATAAGCTTGTTAAAACAATAAACATAAATACTCAAAACACTGTTCCTTTTAATAATAACTTACATACTGAAATAAATTACTCTGCTATCTACAAAATGCAGAACCCTATCTATTATATTCAATTTCTTAAAAAAAATTTTTCATCTAGTGAAGATATTCTAACTGTGCTGGAGTATGGCCTGGTTTTCCAAGTGTGGAAAAACATAGTCTAGAAACTATTTCCATTCTAACACATTACTTTTCTAAATCAAATACATTTCCTCAATCATTTAAAGAGACTACTAGATTCTAACATTTTATAAACTGAATACTTAACATTCATATAATAGTCAGAATCTGATTTCTCTATCTAACATAATAAAACAAAATAATGTAGAACCTGTTTAGGACAGATGACAACAGTGTTAGGAGGCCGTTTCACCCTACCAATATCGTGGAGAGCACTCAAACAATGCTTCCTCAGGACCCCTGAGCCTTTTCCTGGTCTTCTTGGCTGAGAAATGGTGGAGAATACAAACAGTAGACTAGTCCAATATCTTAGTAAAACACCCTTCTCTCAACAGTAATATCATTTAGCTTAAAAGATGCACTAGATCAATCAGCAGTTATCCCCTCAAAAATTTCCACAATTCCCTTCCATTGTATTTCTCTGAAGTACATTCATTCACCTGAATGATCACTTCTCTAGAATGAGAAACCCTATCTCTCTTCAATGGGAATTTTTATATAGATTTCCTAGGTCTTTTGGGTCAGTTTTGATTAATTGAGCCACCTGCTCTGATTCCCTTTTATTGGGGAATCATGACCCCAAATGTAGGGAGGTTTCCACCTGCAACAGTTGGAAGTGGTTTTAGGATGTTGCCACATGTTAGTTTTCTCTCCACCCAGTCTCCTCCACCAATTTGACCAGTAAACACTCTTTTAACAGCTCTCCTAAGCTGTTGTCTCCTCCTTTATTTATTTATAAATAAATAATTTATAATTACATTAAATATCGCCGACTCTGCTGAGTCATCAATTACAACTTGGCATAAAATTTAACATATTATCCTCAAATAACATCAAATAATATAAAATTATTTTTGGAAAATTGGGGCATGTGACATACACACCCCCTTAAAGTATAACATCATCCTCGATGTTATTTATTCTTCGTCCTCAAAATTCCCTTGGAACAAAATTGGATATGCATCCCTCATATTGCTTTTGAATTCCCAGGTGGCTTCCTCTAAACTGAGGTGCTTCAATTGCACCTTCACCTAACCAATGGTGCGGTTCTGAAGTGTGATCTCCCTCCGCTTGAGGATACAATCCGGTTCCACCAGAAAATATCCTTCTGGTTCCACCTGTACATCATTCCAGTTAACAACATGAGTAGCATCATGAACATATTTCTTTAATACAGAAATGTGAAAAACATTATGTACTATTAAATTTGTTGGTAATGCTAATTGATAAGCTACTTGTCCAATCCTAGATAGTATTTCAAATGGACCACAGTAACGAGGTGCTGGTTTTGCACAACTACCCAATCTCAGAGAGCTCTTTTTGGGCCTCACCTTGATGAACACATGTTCACCTACTTGGAACTCCTTTGGAGTTCTTTTAAGGTCTGCTTGACTTTTCTGTCGATCCTGTGCAATTTTCAGATTACTTTGTACCTACTTAACAATTTCTTCCATTTCCTTTAATAGTTCAGGACCTAATACTAATCTATCCACCGAATTACTCCAAGAAATAGGAGTATTACAATTCCTTCCATACAATATTTCGAAATGACTAAATCTAATTGACGCTTGATAATTATTATTATAAGCAAATTCTACCAGATGCAAGTAATCCTCCCATTTACCTAGTTGGTCTTTCACATACATTATTAATAAATCTTCCAGTACTCGGTTTACTCTTTCGATCTGTCCATCTATTTGAGGATGGAACAAAGTACTAAAATTTAGCGTAGTGTTTAATCCTTTAAACAGATATTTCCAAAATTTACCTATAAATTTAGGATCTCTATCTGAGATTATAACTTTCGGTTTTCCATGCAATCGAAAAATTTGCTTTAGAAATATATCAACTATGTTTGCAGATTTATATGTAGTTTTAATAGGTATAAAGTGGGCTTCTTTACTTAACTTATTGACCGCTACCATGATAGAATCATTTAAATTTTGATTTTTAGGCATTCCACTAACAAAATCGAGACTAATTATATCCCATTTCTAGCTAGGAATGAGCAATGGCTGAAGTAATCTAGTTGGGTGTTGATGTTCAGTTTTCACCTGTTGACATTCAAAACACCTAGCAATATACTCTGCGAGTTCAGTCTTCATGTTTGGCCAAAAATATTATTTTCTTAACGTAGTTATAGTCTTTTGATAGCCTGGATGACTTGAGTATGGAGTTTTATGGATTTCATCCAAAATTAATAACTTAACTTTAGGTACATTAGGTACATACATTCAGTCTTTATACAGTAAAAATTATTTTACATTCAAACTGTACCCTTTACTTAAGCTTTCTGTTGGATTTTCTTTCGTTTTAGCTTGTAAGTTTTGGTAAATTTCATCTTGTTCTATTCCCTCTTTAAGATGTTCATCTAAATCTATTGTATAAGTGCTGATAACTGTTGTGAATTTTAGCCTTGCATTCCTACTTAATGCATCAAAAACTTTATTTTCTTTCCCTTTAATGTGTTGAATTTCGAAATCATACTCACTTAGGAAAGCTAGCCACCTAGCTTGTCTAGCATTTAGATTAGGTTGATCTAACAGATATTTCAGTCCTTTATTATCAGTCATTAGAATAAATTTTCTACCAATTAGGTGATGACGCCACATCTTTAGAGCATGTATAACAACAGCTAATTCCAGATCATAAGTTGCATAATTCTTTTCATGAATTTTTAATTTCCTTGACTCATAGGCAATAACATGCCCTTCTTGAGTCAGAACACAGCCTAAACCATCACTGCAGGCGTCAGTGCACACTACAAATTCTTTATTTGGATTATCTATTCTTAAAATAGGTGCGTTGGTTAATAATTTTTTTAACTTTTTAAAGCTATCCTCGCATTTATGGTTCCAATCAAATTTATTTCCTTTCTTCTACAAATAAGTTATTGGATTTGTGATTCTCGAAAAACCTTCAATGAACCTTTGGTAATAATTGGTAATTCCCATGAAGGATCGAACATCAGTTACATCCTTCGGAATCGACCAATCTTCAATCACCTTTATCTTTTCGGGATCCGCCAAAATCCCTTCCTTAGTCACCACATGACCTAAGTACTAAATCTTATCCTTAAATAAATCGTATTTACTAAACTTTGCAAAGAGTTGATGATCTCGTAACTCTTGCAAAACAATTTTTAAATGTTCTTTATGTTCTTATTCAGTTTTTGAATAGATTAATATGTCGTCGATAAACACGACCACAAACATATCTAGATACTTATGCATAAATTTGTTCATTAAACACATAAAAATAGTTGGGGCATTAGTAATCTCGAATGGCATGACGACAAACTTGTAATGGCCATATCGAGTTCTAAAAGTTGTTTTAAAGATGTCTTCATCTTTAATCCTAACTTGATGATATCCAGACCTTAAATCAATTTTCGAGAACATCGTGGCTCCACGTAGTTGATCAAATAGATCATCTAAGCGAGGCAACGGGTATCTACTTTTAATAGTCATCTTATTCAACTAACAGTAATCTATGCAAATTCGAATGGTTCCGTCCGTTTTCTTAACGAAGATGACAGGTTCCCCCCAGGGAGAAACACTAGGTCGAATATACTTTTTGTCAATAAGTTCTTTTAATTATGAATTTAATTCATTAAGTTCAAGTATGTTCATTTGATAAGGGGCCTTTGAGTTGGGTACTACACCAGGTACCAACTCAATGGTAAAATCTAGTTCCCTTTTTGGAGGTAGTCCCAGAATTTCTTTCGGAAATACATCAACATATTCTCTTAAAACTGGTATGTCTTCCAATTTTAATTTGTCTATCTTATTTAGATTCTCCTCATCAGTTATTGTTACTCCATAATCTTTACAACCCTTCCTAACAACCATCTTAAGCTGCAGAACAGAAATATGCCTTATGGTATTTTTTCTAGGGATTCCCTTTACACTTATTGGTTTTCCATCATTATTTATACACGTAAAGGTTTTATCATAATAATTTAAAATCACCTTGTGCTGTTCTAACCAATCCATACCGATTAGTAATTCATAAGAACCAAGAGGTAATACATTAATATTTACAACAGTTTCAAATTGATCCATAACTACTGCACATTCTTTTACAAAACAAGTTACCTTCCTTTTTGCACCTGTGGCTAACTGAACCAACCAAGAATTTTCAAATTTTTCAACAGGAAACTTACATTATTCTACCATTTTAGGTGAAATATAACTGAGACTAGCTCCTGGATCAATTAAAATATCTATAGGGGTTTGGTTTATCATACCTTCTACTTCCACCATGGAAGTTTGATATTCTGATTGTCGATTCTCCAAGTCTGCATTGATTATGGGCATAGTCCTCACTAAATCTTCGACAGTCATTTCCTTCTGTATGGTATGAATATTACTGACAATATTTTTTTGATTAGGACAGAATGAGGCATAATGTGGGTCATTACACTCCTAGCACTTTATAGGTTCTCTGTGTTCAAAGTTCTTTGTGTAATTGCCATGGTTATTAGCAGATTTTTTACCCTTTGAATTGTTCTGATTGCTTGGTGAATTTTTCTTATTCCCTTGGAAATTCTTGTTAGCAAAATTTTTGGCCTTATTGTTTTTATAATTCTAGTTGGGCACAAATTCTTTCTTCTTTTGATCATAATGGTTGTTATTCTTCTTGGCCTTCCAGTTGGCCATTCTCTCCTTCTTTTGATTCTGTTCATAACAAAAAATCGCTTTCCTCATAGCTTCTTCCAGAGTTTTTAGATTGTCATACTCAATCCTATCCTTAATATGATAAGGTAGACAGCTAAGGAATCGTTGTACCTTTGGTTTTTCATCTACAATGTATGGCACATACCTAAGCAGACTTAAAAACTTGCTGTTTAGATCTTCATAGTCATTGATCCTAATTTAAGCTCATAGAATTCTTTTGCTCTCTCTTTATAGTAATTCTCAGACAGAAATTTCTTTTTAAAGTACCTCTTAAAATTACTCCAATTTACGTTCTTCTCTTTTATTCCCTTCACTCTCTTCAAGTCCTGCCACCATATATTAGCCTTCCCTAAAAGATTGTAGATAGCCATTCTAGCCTTTAATTGGTTAGATTAGTTATAAATTTGGAAGTACTTCTTCATCCCAGATAACCAGGATTCTGCTTCCTCCCCCTTCTCAGTCTCTCCATTGAATGTTGGTGGTTTAATCTTTTTAAACTCTCCATAAATTTCCTCATAGGTTTTATATTTTATCTTTTTAGTATAATGGTTGTCATCATTACTATCACTAGTGGAATGAAAATTACGTTGATCACCAAATACCTTTAAAGATGAGCTGCTTTCATTTTTAGTCTGTTTAATCTTTTTATATTTATGTTGATGAATTGTATCTTCTTAATCAACTCTTTTTACACTTCCCTCAGTTTGAAATATTTCTATTAGGATCTGATTCAGCTCCTCCTAAGCCCTCAGAATCCTTTTATTCTCTCGTTTAACAGATTCCATTTCATATTTTAAGTATTTTACTGTTTGTAACAGTTCTAAGGAATTAGTGGTTAGGTATTCTTGTATAGGGTCTCTTGGGAAGTTTTCTTGTTCAGAAAATGGAGATTCCTCTTCCACATATTCCTCTAGCATTTCCATACCTGTTGTTAAACTTCAGAAACAATTTATCTGTTGAATAACATTTAAAAGAAAATAACATCAGCAAAATAATTTAAATTCACTGTTTTATAAAATCAAGTTGGGATTCATCAAAGCCTAGTGTTTGAACCTTTTTCTCTGATACCACATGTCATAACCCCAAAATTTTCACAATTTTTTTTTTTTTGATGTAACATAAATTGTCTAGAGTCACAGTTTGATAACCACTAACGGCTAGCGAATAATGAGATAGTTAGCATAAATAATAATTGACTTCAAACATATAAGAACTAATACAAATTAATTTTTGATATGTTAAGTGTATGATCTGCATTCATTTACTTCTAGTTTACTGATGAATTGATTTTTTCAAGTAGGTGAGAAGTTACGTTCTAACTGGGGCTTACTTAGCAATTGCTAACTTAGCTGGATTTTATAGATCTTACAGGCTTGACAGGTAAATTTTGAACCAATAAGAGTTTATTAAGGCGTTAATCCAGATATATTTCTTTAGCATAAATATACTGCTAGAGTAAAAGTTTGCTTAATAGAGTTCAAGGGTACTACGAGGTAAAGTATCTTTCCTTTACTTGTTTTGAAACTAAAATAGTATTTTAAATTCATATCATAAAGATAAATAACTTCTCCCTACTGATTGTCTTTTATCATATTGACTGCTACTTTAGATAAATCTTCTTTTCATCTATACACTAAGTTATTTACCAGTTCTTCATAGAGCTTATGATTTAGTATATCAACACTCTTACTGAAATAAGAGTTTCTTGCTGTTGTTATTTCTAAAATTTAAAACACTGCTTCAGTATGGAGATAGACGTAAGGAATTTCAAGAACAAGTTTACAAAAGAACCCTCAGCTCTACTTTTAATTGAGCTTCAGTAGAGGAAATTTAACAGCTTATTATTGTACTATATTTATAAATGATCATTTGCACAAATGTGGTCAAGTTGTGGTTTCTATATTTCAAATTTCTTCATGACATAAGTAATGTGACGAAATTACATTATCATATTATTTATAATAACAAGTGATACTATATTTATTCTTGAATAGTTTTACTATTCTTTACTACCAAGTCTAATTTAGCCTTGGTTTGATTCGTTTAGAGTTTTGGTATCTTATGGAGACCAAATGATCATGTACTTTCAAGAAGTTTATCTTACTCATAGTACTATAGACTACATTCAAAAGAAAGAGTTGTTCTAGGGTGTAAATACTATTTACTTTCATTTACACAATAATGATTTATAAACTAGCTTCTTATCCACTAGTGTTTGCATAAACTAGTTCTAACAGCATAGACATGCATCATTTATGGTTATAAAAAGAAATGGTTATTAGTGATACTATCAACTCATGTTCAACAACTTTTACTATACTATTGATCTCTTCATAACATGTTTTACTAAGAAGGATTATAATATCTCTATAAACAAGGATATCGATGCAATATATGTTTTGGTTCAATACCAACGAAGATTCCAAGATTTATAATATAAGGATTACCAATACCATATAAAAATTGTTCTTTATCATAGCTTGATTTTATGATTTATCAATGAAATGATACGTTTTAAATTTGTAGATTAAATTATCATTATAGTCATTGTTTAAATTATTGACAATAATTTGTTGTCTTGACAATTGCAGTGACAACTATATCATTCGACCCATTTTGGACTAAATAATTTAGTGGGCACATGGAACATTCACCACCGTGCATTGCATAACTTAAAATCTCACCACGCAACCCTACTTCTCATTTGTTGTCGAGCGTTTTGGTCTTTACACTGTCTGGTCTACAGTGGCCATGAGGGCTTGCTTGTGCTCATCTCCAGCTCCATTGTCTCTGTGTAGAAAGGTGTTTCCACTCTAGTGTGTGGTTTTCAAGACTCACAGCTCACACTTCATTTTTCCTTCTGCATGCAATACTTTGTTGTGCGTGTAGTTGTTCTCTGTTAGTATTTTTTAGAGTTGTTTCCTTTTGTGGCCATTTCTAAAGATTACTCCTGCTCTAGTCGTCGATGTCGATGTATTGTGAGCCCCATCGCCTTTGTCACTAGTGAGCACGAGGGTTGTACTGTTCATGGTGTGGGCTCAAATCCTCCTCGACTCTTGAATCTTTCATCTTCAGGTAAAGAGTTTATTTTATAATTGTTATAAATTTCCAGTTACAGTTTTATTTATAGAATAGTCAGTTTCTAACTATAACCTCGGGTTTTCTTGTAGGTTGTAGTTTTATCTTATGCTTGGAAGAACCCTCTCGATGTTTGGATATACAGCAAGAAATACGGGTAAGCCCCAGTTACAATGTGGCAACTCCCTGCTTGTACAGATTAGGGAAACATGGTTTCAGTTGGAGAAGAAATATGACCTCGGTTCCTTCGGTGTTAAAAATGATTAGCTCAGTTGTTATTTAGTATTTTTTTGGTTGTTAAAAACCCTTTCCTGTAGCAGGGTGATTCTAACTTCGATTCCGTGACTTGTATTTCACTGTTCTCAACTTATTGACAGGTTTACATCCTTATGGCTATGTAATGATAAACTTTGTTTCTTAATATGTTGAGGTTCTCCTGTCTTCATGGTTTTAATGGTTCTCTGTTTTGAATACTTTAATAAAATATACATTGTTTTATAAAAGTTATTATAGTAATGAAGTTTTATAGGTTGATTGTTAGTTTTACCTTTTGAACCCTTGCCACAATGTTGGGTACACCGACCTTAAGCTGGGTGAAGTAAATTTGTTATGTCTTAAGCCTCTCGGCCTGACAGAGTAATACATTTGGTTTAAAAAGGATTTTAAAGTTCGAGCTATGTCTTGTTTATACATTAGTTTTATAACCTGTAAATTATGACTCTGTGTAATTTGAATCTTCCCTTCGTCAACTGTTAATAATGGTAATTATTCATTTTAATATTTTTTTGTAAATAAATAAAGATAATGTGAAGACTGTAAGTTCAGTCGTAAGGTAAATTTTTATATGTTTATGCTTTTCAGTTAGGATAGAATATTAGGATTTACTGTAAAGGGACCCTTATGTAAATATATTCTTAAAATTTCTTAATTATGTGTTGGTTTCTTGGTTTCTGTTACTTCTTTCTCATTGTTATAATAGTATTGGAATTATTTATTTTGTTAAAAAAAATTCTTTTCTTTTAAATAAAAGGCTTATCAAAATACTATATGTTCTTGATATAAAACTGTACACAGTCTAGTACATACTTACAGTATTCTTAGTTTAATTTGCTTATTCTATTTTAAAGAATACTTTTGTAAAAAGAAAGAAAATAGAACTAGGGTTTAGACCCTCAGGTGAAACTTACACATGATTTAGAACTTGTTTGGAAAATAATTATTCTTGGAATAGGTAAATTCTTAGCTTCATTCTATTTACTGTTTACACTTAAATTTCCATTTGTTTATTGCTCCGTTAATTAGTAAAGATTTAGAGTTATGTAATGTTTAAAAACATTAACTCTAAACTTTGATTATTTCTTCATTAATAGTATTTGTAACATAATCCTATTCTAGTATATGTAAAATAATATGTTTTAAGCTAAAAGATATAAGTGTGTTTCAACCCTTGTTTTAGATACTTACTGTAGCTCATATAATTTTTATTGTATTAGTATAAATCTTTACTATAACTCTATTGTAGTACTGTTGTTTCTTTTCCAATGTTTTTACATAGATAAGCTTGTTAAAACAATAAACATAAATACTCAAAACACTTTTCCTTTTAATAATAACTTACATACTGAAATAAATTACTCTGCTATCTACAAAATGTAGAATCCTGTCTAATATATTCGATATCTTATCATTTTCTTTCATCTACTTAATATATTCTAACTGTGCTGGAGTACGGCCTGGTTTTCCAGGTGTGGAAAAACATAGTCTAGAAATTATTTCCATTCTAACACATTACTTTTCTAAATCAAATACATTTCTTCAATCATTTAAAGAGACTACTAGATTCTAACATTTTACAAATTGAATATTTAACATTCATATAACAGTCAAACTTAGATTTATCTCTCTAACATAGTAAAACAAAATAATGTAGAACTTGTTTAGGACAGACAACAACATCGTTAGGAGCCCATTCCTCCCTACCAATCTCCTGGAGAGCGCTCAAACAACACTTCGTCAGGACCCCCGAGCCTGTTCCAGGTCTTCTTGGCTGAGAACTGGTGGAGAATGAAAACAGTAGACTATTCCAATATCTCAGTAAAACACTCTGCTCTCAGCAGTAAGATCATTCAGATTAAAAGCTGCACTAGATCAATCAACAGTTATATCCTCAAAACTTTCCACAATTTCCTTCCATTGAATTTCTCTGAAGTACATTCATTCACCTGAATGATCACTTCTCTAGAACGAGCAGCCCCGTCTCTCTTCAATGGGAATTTTTATATAGATTGCCTAGGTCTTTTTGGTCAGTTTTCATTAATTGAACCACCTGCTCTGATTCCGCTTTCTTGGGGAATCATGACTGTAAATGTAGGGAGCTTGCCACCTCCAACAGTTGGAAGTGGTTTGAGGATGCTGCCACATGTCAGTTTGCTCTCCACCAATTTGACCAGCAAACACTCTTTTAACAGCTCTCCTAAGCTGTTGTCTCCTCCTTTATTTATTTATAAATAAAATATTTAGAATTACATTAAATATCCTTGACTCTCCTGAGTCATCAATTACAACTTAGCATAAAATTTAACATATTGTCCTCAAATATTATCAAATAATATAAAATTATTTTTGAAAAATTGGGGCATGTGACAGATTGAGAGGGGATGAGAGTGGGTGGTAGGGGAAAATTAATAGAGAGAGAGAGAGTGGAGTGGAGGTCATGGTAGTTGGAGGAATAGGGGATATTGATCCTTGAGAGAGAGAGACACACATGATAGCTAGAATAAAATGTTACACTAAGAATACCAATCCATTAATGTAGTTACAATATGTTCAAAAAATGCTCACTTGAAGTGTCATTGGTAGAGCAATCTCATAATGTCCGTGCCTACGAGCTGTGACACATGACTATCCATTCTATAAATAATACATACGGAAATTTATACTGTCACCTCCACACGATCATGTTAATGTTTCTTTCATTGTAATTGCGGGAAATTATTTACAAACAATTATTGGAGTCAAGAAGAGTTACCATGCAAGACGATCTTTATTTCGTATCTAACTATAGCAATGTGAATTTCCAATACCATCTATACCTGATATTTCCTACATGGATATTTTAAGGTCCTAGTATAGAAGGACCAGAAAGAGGAGAATCAAACCAATTAGATTGGGTTCTTGTAACATATTCAAGCAGTTGTTCACACATTATTAATTTAGAAGTTTAAGCATGCCATGCATGAGGCTAGATGTTACTACAAGTAAACAGGAAGAGTAGGTGTTCATGCTAGGCCTCAAGTTATAGGAGGGGGGTTACCTGGACAGAGAGAGAATCTTGGTGGTAGGGATCATGAGGGTACGGGAGGGGATGTGGTGGTAGGGGGACACCATAGAGAGAGAGAGAGAGAGAGAGAGAGAGAGAGAGAGAGCGAGAGAGAGGGAGAGCGAGGGAACAATGTTGAGAGAGAGAAAAACATGACTTATAGAATAAAATGTTACAATAAGAACATTAAACCATTAATGAGGTCACAATATGTTTGGAAACTGTACATTTGAAGTGTCATTAGTGTAGCACTCTTGTCATGTTCGTGCCTCTAAGGCATGACACATGATCATCCATCCTATCAATAATCACTATGAAATGTTTGTACTATCAACTACACATGGTAATGTTAATCTCTCTTTCACTGTAATTATGTGGAATTATTTACGAACAATTTCTAGAGTTCAGAACAACTGTGAAAGAGGATCTTGATATCATGTCTTTCTATTGCACCATGAATTATTCGTTCCATATATGCCTAAGATTTCCTACATACTTATTTGAAGATCCTAGTATAGAGGGACCAAGCATAGGAGAATCAAACCAATTATATTGGAAGATTCTTATAGAATCTTTTAGCATGAGTTCATACATTATTTGTCTAAAAGTTGAAACATGTCATACATGATGCCCAAGGTTACTACAAGAAAAGGCGGAGAATGGGTGGTCATGCTAGAGCTTGAGTTGTAGAAAGGGGGTTACTTGGATGGAGAGGGAGGAGGGAATGGGGTGGGTGGTAGGGGAAGAACAACGAAGAGAGAGAGAGAGAGAGAGGTGGGTGTTAGGGGTAGGTGGAGATGCATAGGAGACTTATCCTTAAGAGAGAGACAAATAGGACATCTATAATAAAAGGTTACAATAATAATATTGAACCATTAATGTGGTCATAGTATGATCAGACACTGGACACTTGAAGTTTCATTGGTGTATCACTCTCATCATGTTTGTGCCTCCAAACCTTGACACATTATGGTCCATCCTATCAATAATCACTATAATGTTTTATACTACTACCTCCACATGGACATGTTAGTATCTCTTTCTTTGTCATTATGTGAAATTATTTACAAATAGTTGCTGGATTTAGGAACATTTACCATGCAAGAGGATCCTAATCTCATCTCTTGCTATTGCAGTGTGAATGTCCCATGCCCTATATTCCTAAGCTTGCTTACATGCATATTTTAAGGTCTTAATATAAAGGGACCAGATAAAGGAGCATCAAACCAATTAGATTGCAAGGTTCTTATATAGTTACTTTGGGTAGTTGTTCACAAATTATTAATTTAAAATCTTAAGCATGCCATACATAATGCCATAGGTTACTATAGGGGAAGGGGGAGAGTGGGTGGTCATGCTAGGCCTCGAGTAGTAGGAGGCATGTTACCTTAATGAAGAGGTATGCTTGGTGTTAGAGATTGAGAGGGGATGGGAGGGGAGTGGGTGGTAGGGGGTAAATAAAGATATAGAGAGAGGGGTGGGGGTTAGGGGTTGGCAAATGTGTAGGGGAGACTTATCCTTGAGAGAGAGACAAACAAGAGAACTAGAATACAATGTTACAATAATAATAAAAAACCATTAATGTGGTGAGAGTATGTTCGGACATTGTACACTTGAAAGTATCATTATTGTATCACTTTCATCATGTCCAGACCTCCAAGTTATGACACTTAATCATTCATCATATCAATAATCGCTACATCATTTTATATCCTCACCTATAAACAATCATGTTATTGCACTTTCTTTGTAATTATGTGCAATTATTTACAAACAATTGCTTCAGTTGGGAACAACTGTGCAAGAGGATCATGATCTCATGTCTTATTGTTGTAGCATGAATTTCCCATTCCGTCTATTCCTAAGCTTTCCTACATACATATTTCAAGTTCCTAGTATCCTAATACATACATATTTTGATAAAGGGTAGAGTGGCCTAAATAAACTTGATGGTAGAAATTCATGTCATAAACCATTATTTAGTGTTCATTAAACCACTTATCTGCCCCTTTTCTACCATCACGTCGATAGAGTGAAACCAAGGCCCTGGAAAGACAGGTAAGGGAATTGAGGACAAGGACAATTTTTAGGATCCATAATTTTATTAAAGTGTAAAAACCTTGGTGAATTACTAATTCATAAATTGCAACCATAAACATTTTTCTATTTTTGAAATATAATATTCAAATTTCTAAGGACTTTATATAGTTTTTGGGTATTTTTTATGATTTCAAGCGTAAAAATAAATTATCCCATGGAATTTGGGCAAATAATATTTGAAGAAAAGGAAATTTGGTGAATCTTTTTTTCGGAATTTTTTTTGAAAAAATCCTCATGGGATAAATTTTGCCCCTAAAAGTTTCCTAGATAGGGGACCAGTCAAGAGATACGACATGGTCATGGGACAACATATGATGTCATCTCACTTTCTAAAAATTTTGGTCAGTGTATAAGAGTATGAATAGAGCAATGTAATTCCATGCCTAGTTGGTCGAGATAATAATGCGAGGTTCTCGCATATTTAGATCTTGTCTGATTTCTGTGTGTGTCATTCCTTACCAGCCAAATATTATTCAAGCCCCAGTGAATTTGCGTCGACCATTAAGGGGAATTCGGAGTCTATGCCCCAATTGTACAAGGGTGAAACCATCTAGGCAATAAGTGTTCTGTAACATCCTAATTTTGACCCCATTTGCAGTAAAATTGTATATGATGTAAATAGTGTTATTAAATCATGGTGAGGAGATCAACACCAAGGCCCCACCATGGATTTATCATTTTATGTATTGGCAATTAAAAGTGATGCATGTGGTTTCCATGCTAGCCAGGGACATTATAAATTAAGACATCACGTAAATACACAATTTAATAAAATACCCACAACTAGCTATGTCAATGGAACAAAAATATGGGGGCATGATTTCACAAGGAATGGGGAGGGAAAATATTCAAACCCTTGATCCAATAGGGTAAAGAAAAATTTCAATGGGAGAACCCATAAATATGTCAACTACCTTTTTTGCCTTGTTCAACCAATCATTTATTTCTTCCAGAAATTGGTTGAGGAAGTTAATACCTTGGGAAGGGAAGAGTATGGTAGTCAAATTCATATTGGGAAACCCAGAATTTTTGGAAAATGAATTTTTTCTTGTTGGGCAAGTTGTCACCCATAAATGCATGCCATACTATTATTCACCCATGTTTTTTTCTTCCTCATGCAACTGGAGCTTGCTGTGCATTTTCCCTTCACGATTTCTATTCTTTTCCTCATTTTCCCATACCCAGAAATCCATTTTTGTCTTGCTTAGTGGATAAGAAGCAGAGATCCACGATTTAGGGGTTCACAGTGGTCATTTTTTCCCCTGCAATGCCCATAATCATTTTGTGAAATCGAATTTCTCTCCCAGGGGTTGAATTTCCCCATTTGCAATTTCATTTTGCGTTGCTAAGAGGATGTGAAGAGAGATTTCCCAATTTGTAGGTTTAGGGAGGTCGTTTTTCCCCTGTAATTCCCATGGAGGTTTTCTGAAAACATATTTGCTCTCCCAGAGTTGTTTTCCTCTTTTACCAATTCATTTTTGGTTCCCATTACGTTTTTCCTCATACCCATATATTGAGTTTTGAAGTTATGTGAATCCTTGGAAGAGGCCTAGGATTGTCTTGATAAACCTAGTGAAGAGAGGAACCTCACAGATAGATCAAGAGGGGATGGAAAATATTCTATGCACACCCTGAAGAGAACTGGAAGGGAAGGTATGCCATAAGGTACTGTGTAGCAGTGAAGGGAATACTTCCTTGTGTTGGGTATGTAGTTATTGTGGAATTCCAAGCTAGATAGATCTTGTGGAGGTGTCCATAGCCCTATGGTTGAGATCACAAGATTAGCAATTCAACCTTTCCACTTCCTTAGCAGCCTGATAAACCCAACTATAGTTTGGATTGGATGAGTTTTGATGTGCATTTGGCTATGTGTGAGTCTGTTGTTCCCTATTTCCTTGTGGAAATCATGCTCAACTCGATGGTGGTAGTGGTGCTGAGATATTCATGAGCACATTGGCCTATGGTTGTGTGGAACGTTGCAATGACATAGCTAGTTGCGGGATAGTTATTTACAAGTTAAGTGCTCTCTTGTATTTTCTGTATTTAATTCCTGCAATGTATTTGTCGATGAATTATTATGAACATGATGAATGTGTTGAATGAGATTTGCTTCCACTGTATATTCATGTATTATGCATCATTACATGTATTTTTATTTCAATGCATTTTATTATTATGTTCATGGGCCTATATCCACGGTTTTATAGACATAGTAGAGCAGTGTAGTGTAGTCACATCTTCTCCTCGTCGAGAGAGAGAGAGAGGGGACGTGACATGACAGTGTGGTATTAGATCACTTGTTGCAGCATTGGGACAAAATGGGCCAAGATGAATAGTTGAAAGAGGTAAGAGCATCCTCTATTGAGCAGTGGCCAACAGAGAAAGGAAGAAATTTTTTCAAATTTTTTCTAAGTATGAACATGTCAGCCAAACTTGGGGAGTTTAGCCGATACATGTCAGAAGAAATGGGCGAGTTTTGCCGACACATGTTGGCCAAAGTTAGTGAGTTGAGCCAACAAACATGAGAAAGAAAGAAAAAAATTCAAAATTTTTCTAAGTGTTTCGAGAATTTGTTTGTCAGCAAGATTTACCAAGTTCGTTGATACGTTTCAGAAAACTTTGGCGAGTTTGCTGACATGTCGGAATAAACCGGTGAGTTTGCCGACTATGGAAGAAAAGTTTTCCAAAATTTTTCTGATTGTTGGAAATTTCTATGTCGATTGAGTTGGATGACTTTCGCCAATACATGTCATCTTGAAAGGTTAAGTTTCATCGATGCATATCGGGTGTAAAAGATGATTTTCACTGATGCATTTCAGGAAAAATCCGCAAGTTTCATCGATACATCTCGACAAGATTTGCCAATATCACCCAAAAGAAGAAAAAATTCTAAGTGTTTTGGAAATCTCTATGTCGGCAAGTTATGATGAGCTTTTCGACACCTGTCGGAAGAAATTGGTAAGTTTTGTCGATGAAACAGAAGAAATTTTTTCAAAGTGTCAAAATTTCCTTGTTGGAAGAAAAAGATGAATTTTTCTGATACGTCGGATAAGCTCATTGAGTTTTATCGACACATCGGATAAACTTGGCAAGTTAGTCCGATACGTAGGAAGGAAACAACGAGTTTGGATGATGTGTTAGAAGCAAAAGTGGATTTTTTCTGACATGTTAGGAGAAAAAGCAAAGTTTAGTCGATGCATTGAAAGAGAAAGCAGAGTTTCACCGATACGTTAGATGAACTCGGTGAGTTCTACCAAAACGTCTAAAGGAAAAGTTGAGTTTTTTTTATTGGCACAAAAAGGAGAGTTTTTCCGATATGTGTTGGAAAAACTCAGCGAGTTTGGCTGACACGTCGAAAGAAAAAGGCGAGTTGCACCGACATGTCAGAAAACTTCAACGAGTTTGCCGATCAGAGGAAAAATAAAAAATGGAAGTCATAAGGGGGAAAGCCCCCTTGACCCCCGTTGTCCACTTGAGAAAGTCATTGATTTTGAAAAAATTCTATGTTTTGACAAGTTGTCAATATATGATTTTTTCAAATGCAGGCAAGTAATTTATAAATTTCTAAGAATGTTATGTAGATAACAATTGTGTTTATGAACACATTTTGTAGAATCATAGTCACATCAAAGGAAGCATTACACATAGTGTAGTTTGGAAAGTTTTTCCCAACCAATATGATCATCATGGATGACCCATAGGATCCCTATGAGCCCAAGACGGATGCCATGGGAGAAAACATACAGGTTGAGAATGTTGAAACAGAATCCAATGGGAGAAGAAATCAAGAGAGTCCCCTAGATATTGTAGCCACCATTAGGAGCATAAGGGTGGAGCTGCAAAGATACATAGAAGATAATGAAAGGATGATTAAAGCTCAGGAAGAGAAAAATTAGTTGAATGCAGCCATGCTACAGAGTTTGACAGACATCCAAAGGCAGATAAATTTTGGTCATCAAACAACAAATCCAAAAGGGAGTGGGAATAGTTGAAGGAGAAATTCCTTCAAGAGGACAAATAGCTCAAGAAGAGTTCCTAGTGATAGAACCCATACTCCATAAATATATTCTATTGGGTCCTCTAACTCTGAATAATCCATTGGGGGTTCAAGCTCTTCATCTCATAGGATAAAGAGGAAGAGGCATTTCAAGAAAAAATCATATGTGTAATTTAAGAAGGAAAAGCCTTCTACATTTGATGGTGTGGTAAAATATGGACCAGAAGCTGAAGCTTGGATTCTTGGGATGAGAAAGAATTTCCCAAGTCCAACACTACTATGGAAATATGAAGGAAAGGGTATCCATATTAAATTTAAATGGAAGAGCATCTATATGGTGGGAACACCTCAGGTAAGTGAAGAATATCAATGAAAGAATAATTCTATGGAAGAAATTCAAGAAATACTTCAAGCAGAACTACCTCTCCGATATGTACTATGATGATAAGATCAAATATTTCCATGAGCTGAAATTGGGACAATTGAACATGGAAGAATATGCCAACAAATTCTTGGAACTGCTGAGGTATGTCAGGTATATTCAAGATTATAAGGTGAATATTCAGCATTTTCTAAGTGGGCTACCTTAGGCGTATAAATATATAATTGAGTTTGATGAACGTCAAACTCTAGAAGAGGAAATAAGGAAAACCAATTATTGTTATGATCAAAACAAAAGAAAACTTGATTTCCATAAGACATGGAAGGACAAGAAGAATGAGAAGTTTGACCAAAGGAAGAAAGGTTTCAAACCCTCTCACTTCCAAAATCAGCAAAGGAAACCATCACAAGTTGTGACCAAGCAAACTAGAATTATGGGAGACAAGCCAAGAGATCCAAAGGATCCAAGAGAACGAATTCAATGTTGGGGATTTGGAGGAGACCATATGCTTAGGAATGATCCGCATCAAAATGGGAATGTAAGTCAAGTTCAAAACATCCAAGGAGGTGAAAAAATGGGTCAAGGGGCGAGGACCATCCCTAGAATCTATGTAGCACTAGAGGACCGCGAGGAATATCATCAATCAACTGTGGTTGAAGTTGAAGGTAAGATTACTAAGCAATATGTTTCTATTTTAATTGAACCAGGATCTACTCACAGTTATATCACTCCTAAAATTGTTGAGGTTTGTGCTTTGAAGAAATTAAATCATAGCAAGTCATGGTTAATTCAGTTAGCCATTGGAACCAAGAGTAAAGTTAGTCATATTGTGGAGAAATGTCCATTAGAAATGGATGGGATATTCACTTATGAAAACCTGAATGTTCTACCACTTGGTTCCTATGGTATTATCATTAAAAAGGACTGGTTAGAAGCACACAGGGTTAAATTTCACTACTACAACAAGACATTTGAATGCATGAATGAAGAAGGAAACCCAAGGGTTGTAAGAGGAATTCCAAAGATGATTTTTTTTAGATAGGTTTCAGCAATGCAGTTGAAGAAGTTATGTAGGAAAGGTTGTCGATTGTATGCAGCCCATGTTTTTGAAGCAATAGAAAATGAAACTCCTAAGATGGAAGACTATCATGTATTGCAAGAATTCAGGGATGTTTTTCCTAATGAGATTCCACGAATTCCTCCAAAGAGAGACATTTATTTTACAATTGATCTTGTACCAGGAGCCACACTAGTTTCCAAGAGACCATACAGGATGAGCACGCTAGAATTGCTAGAGCTGAAAATGCAATTACAAGAGTTGCTGGAAAATAAATATATCAGGCCGAGTGTATCCCCGTGGGGAGCACCAGTTCTATTTGTGAAAAATAAATATGGTACACTCATGTTATGTATTGACTACAGGAATTTGAACAAAGTTACTACGAAGAATAAATACCCATTACCTCGAATCGATGACCTTTTTTATCAAATGCGAGGAGCAAAGGTATTTAAAAAAAATGACTTTAGGTTTGGTTACTGTCAGGTAAGAATCAAATAAGAAGATATTCATAATACAACCTATAGAACAAGGTATGGGAACTATGAGGTTGTGGTGGTACCATTTGGTCTCACAAATGCACCAGCTACATTGATGTGTCTCATGAATAGTGTTTTTAGCAAGTATTTGGACAAGTTTGTTCTTGTCTTCCTAGATGACATTCTTATTTATTCTAAGAATGAAGAAGAGCATGAAGAACATTTGAGAATATAGTTTCAATTTATAAGGGAGCATAAGATATATGGAAAGTTGAGCAAATGTGACTTTTATAAAGATACAATTCATTATTTGGGTCACATTATCTCAAATGAAGGAATATTTGTTGACCCTGAAAAGATCGAGGCCATTATGAATTGGACAACTCCAAGAAATGTGACACTTGTGAGATCCTTTATGGGACTTGTCGGGTACTACAAGAGGTTCATTGAAGGATTCTCCAAGGTCACACATTCAATCACTTCTTTGCAAAAGAAGGGGATAAAGTTTGAATGGGCACCAAGATGTGAATAAATCTTTCAACGGTTGAAGAATCTTCTTATGAGTGTACCAATTTTGAAAATTACAGATATAGAAAAATAATTTGTGGTGTGTATCGATGCATGCAATCAAGGACTTGAAGGAGTTATTATCTAAGACAACAACATGGTATGCTATGAGTCAAGAAAGTTGAAGGAGCATTAGAAGAACTATGCTACTCGTGATTTAGAACTTGCATCCATAGTGCATGCTCTAAATATGTGGAGGCATTGCTTAATGGGAAGGAAATTTGAGCAATGGAAAAACCATTTTGGTCTCAAATACTTGTTTGATCAAACAACTTTAAATGCTAGGAAAGCTAGATGGTTGGAATTTTTGTGTGAATTTAATTTTGAAATCAAACACATAAAAGGAAAAGAAAACAAGGTGGTTGATGCACTCAGCAGGAAAGTACATGAAATGCATGTGACATCTCTTAGTACTTTCCAACCAGATTTGAGGTAGCATATTATTAATCATATTGTTGAGGATGAAGTGTACGTGTAGATAAAGGACAAGTTGCAGCAGCAAAACCTTGAAAGGAAGTACGAAGGATATCAATTGGAAGGAGATGAAATTATTACTTATAAGAATAGATTTTATATTCCAAATGTAGAAAGCAATATTATGGATGAAATCCATCAATATTATTAGAGGACTATTATTGATTAAATCCATTAAGCTCCATATTCTGGTCACCCAGTATATCAAAAAAAAATTGCTACAGCGAGAAAGCAATATTTTTGGCCAGGAATTAAAAAGGACATTGCTGAGTATATTTCTAAGTGCATGAAATGTCAGCAAGTGAAGGTCAAACATCAACACCCAGTAGGTTGTTTGCAACCTTTGTCGATCTCGGAATGGAAATCGGAAGTCATTTCCATGGATTTTATTACATGATTGCCAATGACTATGAGACAACATCATTCCATCATGGTTGTGGTGGATAAGTAAACAAAGGAATCACATTTTATACCATTCAATTCCACATATAAATCCGATGCGATTGCAAATATTTTCATGAAGGAAATTTTCAAGTTGCATGGATTGCCTAAGGTAATAATTTCTGACAGAGATACCAATTTTACTTCCAATTTTTGGAAGGGTCTCTTTTTGCACATTTGGGTGCAAATTTGAACTTTAGAACCACCTACCATTCTCAAACCGATGGGTAGACAGAGACAGTAAATTAAGTTCTTGAAGACATGCTTCGCATGCATGTAATGGACAAACCATCCAAGTGGGAGGATTATTTACACTTGGTAGAGTTTTCATATAATAGCGGACACCAAGCATCACTGGGAATGAGTCCATATGATTATTTATATGAAAGAATATGTAGGAAACCAGTGACTTGGGATAATCTAGTGAATAGAATTTTGCTTGGTCCATAATTGCTTAAGGAAATGGAACAAGAGGTTGTAAAGATCAGGAAGAACTTGAAAGAAGACCAAGATAGATAGAAGAGATATGCAGATAAGCATAGAGTGCATAGGGATTTCAGGTTTGGGGATCATGTTTATCTGAGAGTGAGGCCAAACAAGAGCTCCTCAAAGCTTGGGAGTTGTTCCAAGCTATCAGCTAGATATTGTGGGCCATTTGAAGTGCTTGAAAGAAAAGGTCCAGTTTCATATAGACTTACATTTCCTTCTAACACTAGAGCTCATAATTTTTTTCATGTCTCTTTTTTTAAGAAATATGTACATGATCCTAACCATGTGATTAATTGGGATGTGATCCAGGTGGAACCCGAGGGAGAGTTCCAAACTGAGCCATTACGCATCCTAGACAAGAAGGTCACAGTGCTTCAGAACCGAGTTATCGGACAGGTAAAGGTGCAATGGAAGCACTACACCCGTGATGAGGCGACGCGGGAGTTGGATGATGACATGCTATTGACACATCCATTTTTATTCAATTTTGAAGAGAACTAAGGACAATGCTAATATAAGGGGGATGGGAATGTAATATCCCAATTTTGACCCATTAGGGGAAATTTCAACTCAAAATGGGCCTTTTAACTCTAATTCAAATTCCATGTCATCATGTGTTAGCCAATGAAATTGATTTAAATTTGAATATCATATAGGTATTAAACACTTTTCTAATATAAATTTGGAGATAGGTATCATAAAGAAAACTACTTTTTTTATTTGTATTTTCGACATATCTCCCCATGTTTTTACTCAAATTTCTATCAGGAGAGCTTGTTGGATGTGGAATTAAATTTCAAATCCAACCGGCACCCACCTGGCATACTTTTCACCAACCCCGCTACCCCAAAAACAAGAAATACCTGAAAAAACGTGATGATGATGTCATCATCACCACGTTTTTTTCAGGTATTTCTTGTTTTTGGGGTAGCGGGGTCCATCAAAAGTATGCCGAGTGAGTGCTCGTTGGATGCAAAATTTAATTTCGCATCCAACGAGCTCTCCTGATCAAAATTTGAGTAAAAACACAGGGAGATATGTCAAAAATACAAAGAAAAAAGTAGTTTTTTTCTTTTCTTCTTCCAAAATTAATAAATATTATTTTATTGTTTTATTTTAGGAGGACCTTTTTGAGTTTAAATTTCCTCTAATTCCATTTGCATTAAAATTGTATATGATGTAAATAGCATTATTAAATCATGGCGAGGATCTCAAGGCCAAGTCACCACCATGGATTTAGAGTTTTATGTATCGGTAATTAAAAACGATGCATGTGGTTTTCATGCTAGCCAGGAACATTATAAATTGAGACATCATGTAAATACACAAATTAATAAAATACCCATGACTAGATATGGAAATGTAACAAAGATATGGGGACATGATTTCACAAGGATTAGGGAGGGAAATATTCAAACCCTTAAGCCAATAGGGTAAAGCCAAATGTCAATGGGAGAACCCATAAAGCTGTCAACTAACTTTTTTGTCTTGTTCACCCAATCATTTATTTCTTCTAGAAATTGGTTCAGAAAGTTAATGCCTTGGGAAGGGAAGAGTATGGCAATCAAATTCATATTGGGAAAAACCATAATTTTTGGAAAACGAATTTTTGCTTGTTGGAAAAGTTATCACCCACAAATGCATGCCCATTCTATTATTCACCCACATTTTTTTCTTCCTCACGCATTTGGAGCTTGTTGTGCATTTTCCTTTCACGATTTCTGTTGTTTTCCTCATTTTCCCATACCCAAAAATTAGATTTTTTCTTGCTCAGTGGCTAGGAAGCATAGATCCACGATTTGGGGTTTCATATGTAATACCCCCTAATACCCCCTAAATTAATAATTTTTAATTATACTGGAAAATACTTTGATTATTAATTTTTTAGTCTTTTACAAGAAGGTCAAGAATAAAACATTTTGTAATAAGCATTCCATATTTAATAAAATATGATGAAGGGGAACAAAAGTGGATATAGCTATTGAAAGAGTGTTTTATGAACCACAAGAGGAAAATTACAAGTGGAAAATACCACAAAGTGAGAACTCAAGATGTAGGAGGAATCATCCCCAGCAATCAGGTCTCCACTCCTAGTTGAGTGCTAAAGAGAGGGAGGCTCATAAATGACCAAGTCCTAGGAAAAATACTATTTAATAGTATGTCCACGAGAAACCAGAAGCTAGCATTGGACAAGGATTAACATCTGTATAATGCAAGAGATGGAGCATTGAGATATTTTTCTCTTGTGATTCAACGAACAAGCTCGGGGGTTCTGGAGCAAGCAATTTGGCTTCTCTAGGAGTTGGTTGAGAGGGACAACTTCTCCACTTTTTTTTTCCCAGCGTTGGTTCCAGGTTTCAACTAAGTTTTCTTATGAATGATTCTAGTTGCAGTATGATGTATACGTGAATTGTTAAATTACAGTTACCTATCCAGGTAGTATTGTTTATGCATTTCTGTAGAACCATTATCCATTTTTTTTATATCAGAGATCTGTTCAATGATAGTATTGTAGTAATTAATATTTTGTTCTTAGAATAATTCTGTAGAGCTGGTTATTGTTGGTCTCTTATGGATTAGTTTCAATACTTGAATGATTTTAAATTTATGAGTCTGTGTTTAATGGAATGAATCCTATGTTTTTAACTGTAGCATGTATTCCTACATTTATCTATGTTTTATTGTTTGTATCGTTCTCGTTCAATCTTTCCTAACTTTGATTCCTGACTTTGGAATGTCGATTGATGTGATAATTCTGGTATAGAGTATAGATGCATAAGTATTGCAGATGAAATACATTTACATAAGAGAAAACCTTAATTTATTGATTGAATCCAAAAAACAACTTAGAGCAGTTAGGTTCCTGACTATTAGTCATGATTCAGACAACTAATTAAAGAATGTATACAGACATGAAGTTAATATTCATATCTATGTTAACATACAGTGATTTAAACTCCAAATAAAAACCAAAACCCTTGAATTCATAGTTA
Source organism: Pseudotsuga menziesii (assembly GCA_001517045.1). NCBI lineage: Eukaryota > Viridiplantae > Streptophyta > Pinopsida > Pinales > Pinaceae > Pseudotsuga > Pseudotsuga menziesii. The sequence continues at coordinate 522,742 of LPNX010786627.1, forward strand.
AACATTGATCCATAAGAGAAATTAAATCAACAGTCGAGATTGTATCTACAAGAAGATCAACAGCTGATAATGGTCGTAGAGGTTTTATTGTGGAATTTGCAAATGAGAAGATCACTGACTGAGATTTCATCTGCATGGAATATCAATGGCTGATGATAGTCATGAAAGTTTCATTCTGAATCCATAAAAGAAATCAGATCAACGATTAGGATCAAAGCCGCAAAAGAGATCAACGGTTTATAGAAGTTGCGGAAGGAGGAAAGCGGGAAATAGGAAACAAGTCAAGGCAAAACGTTTAGTTTCTAAAATATGATTTCTGCATCAAAGAAATATCAAAATTCAAGGTTGTTTCCGCAAGTATCTACAGTGTAGAAGTCAGAAAGCGGAAGGTCAGAAGGCGGAAAGATGAAGGACCTAGTGATCGTTTCATGAAGTTTCCAACTTCTGGGGTCCACAACAAAAGGCGAAAAGGTGAAAGTCAAAAGGAGAAAATTTGAAAGACCAAGTGATCATTTAATGGATTTTCCAATTCTCGAGTTTTGAAGTTGGAATTCTAAAATTAGAAGGTTGAAAGGAAAAAAGCTGAAGTGTGGAAGGTGGAAAATAGACATTTCACTCCATAAAAACTTTAAGTCTCCGATTCCTGAGTTCCGAAGTCGGAAGTTGGAAAGATGAAGGTTGGAAGGAGAAAAGCGAAAGTGTGGAAGGTAGAAAATGGACATTTCAATCAGTCAAATTTTAAGTATCTGATTCCCAAGATCCAAAGTTGGAATTCGGAAAGCGGAAGGTCAGAAGGCGGAAAGCGGAAGTGCGGAAGGAGGAAAATGGAAACTTCACTCTGTCAAAATTTAAGTCTCTGATTCATGAGTTCCAAAGTCGGAAAGAGGAAGGTTGAAAGGCGGAAGTGCAAAAGGAAGAAAATGGACATTTCACTCTGTGAAAATTTAAGTCTCCGAGTGTCGAGTTACAAAGTTGGAAGTCAGAAAACAGAAGGTCGAAAGGTGGAAAGAGGAAGTGCAAAAGGAGGAAAATGGACATTTCACTCCATCAAATTTTAAGTCTTCATTTCCTAAGTTCCGAAATTGGAAGTCGGAAAGCGAAAGGTTGGAAGGTAGAAAGTGGAAAGCAGAAGTGCAAAAGGAGGAAAATGGACATTTCAATCCATCAATATTTAAGACTTCGATTTCTGAGTTTCGAAGATGGAAGCCAAAAAACGGAAGGATGGAAGGTGGAAAGAGGAAGTGCAGAAGGAGGAAAATGGACATTTCACTCCGTCAAAGTTTAAGACTTCCATTTCTGAGTTCCGAAACTGAAATTCGAAAAGTGGAAGGTTGGAAGGTAGAAAGTGGAAGTGCCAAAGGAAAAAAAATGGACGTTTCACTCCATCAAACTTTTAAGTCTCCGATTCCCGAGTCCCAAAGTCAAAAGGTAAAAAGAGGAGTGCAGAAGGGTCGGGTTCAGTGCATAAATGACCTTTTCGGTTACAGAGTGGATCTATTGATGGCAGAACAACTGTTACAGGGGTTTTTGAACCTAAGAATGAGTTCTAAATGATGTTATATGACCCATGACTGTGTTAAAATAAAGAAGAACATTAACTTAGCTTTTTGAGGTTTTGTTTGGAAATATAATGTATTTGGGAAAGGGTTTCTAAGGTTAAGGAGATGAACATCATTTCATATGGCTAGAGTTATGCTTTAAAATCTCTATTTGTGTTTGTAATTCCTCTTAACATTTTGATATTTTATTAATATGTCTGAAGATATACGGTTATAGATTATTTTTTTATATTTTAATTTATAGGTTTGTTACATATGGTATCAGAGCATGGTTTCAGCACTAGGCCTGAATAGGATAAATACAAAACTGTTAGAGAAAACAACAATCTAACTCATGTTTATTTGTCTTGAAAATTCTCTTACACTCAGCAAAGAGAAGTACAAATATATTTTGCACGTAATATGGTAGATGCGGAAATGTCTACAGAAGAAGAACGTCACTCAAAACAACCTTTAAATTAAGAGGGAAATCTAAGGGATGGAGAGTTCTAGGTAGATCTAAATGAAAGCTAGGACAATAAATATGAATTAAAAAAAAACCATGGATGAACTAAGATCTGAATTAATAAAGTTTAAGGAAGAAACTGAGCGAAATCTGAAGGATCAGGAAGAACTGAACACTATCTTATTAACAAAAATCCCTAATGAAGAAAAGGTAAAAATAAAGAATTGGAACAGGAATTGCCTAAAACTAGACTGCACAATAAACGTAATGGTAGGAAGCTAGAATTTTCCATCCATAACCTTGACACTTCAAGTGAAGAGTCAGTTAAACATCACAGAAAATCTCAAAATTCAAGTGAAAGCAGTGACAAAAATAAAAAGAAAAAAAAGTACAGACTCTATGAGGAAATATCTAGGGAGTTCACAAAAATCAAACCACCCATGTTTAATTGGGAAATCAAGAAGAGTCAGGAGGAAGAGGCCTCGATGTCCGGTATAAAAAAAGTACTTCCATATATATAATTACTCATATGAGTTGAAAGAAAAAATGGCCATTTATAATCTACTCGCAAGGAGGATATATGGTGGAAAGATATAAAGAATGTTAAGGGTATAAAAGAAGGGTATGTAACAAGGAAAACTTTTAAGAAGATGTTTAAAAGAAAATATTTATTTGAACAATATTATGAAGAAAATGCCAAGGAGTTTTATGAACTAATGTTAGGGGCCATGAAAATGAAAGAACTATGTAGTAAGTTCTTAAGATTACTTTTCTATGTCCCCTACATAATTGATGAGAAGCCCAAGATACAGTGCTTCCTTAGCTTCCTGCCCCTCATGTTTAAAGAACATATTGAGTATGAAAATCCAAAGACACTAGAGGAAGCGATGAGGAAGGAAAAATTTTGTTATGACCAAAACAAGACTAAAAGAGAAAGCATACCATCTTGGAAAAATCAAAGGCCAAATAATTTTGATTCTAAAAGAAAACAAGATAAGTTCCATAAAAACATGGAAAATAGTCATAGAGGGTATTAGGGTAATAATTACAAATGTTTTAAACCTTGAGATTCTGTAGTACCATCAATTGTTCCTAATAAAATCCCATAAAAAAAAGAACCATTAAATTGTTGGGAGTGTGGAGAGAAACACTACTTTAAAGGTTGTCCGGCAAGTAAACAAAGGTTTAATGTTCATTCGATCCAGGAAGCAATTACAGTTGGGGATATGGCCAGGAGAATCCCTAGAGTCTATGCTACACTAAAAATCAACAAGGAGACCACTAGACTTCCATGATAGAAATTGAAGGTATGATAAACAATCAATCTATCTCTATCTTAATTGATCCAAGGTGCAATCCTGAGTTATATTTCACCTAGAGTAGTTGATTTATGCAATTTTGTACCTAAAAATTTTGATAAGTCGTGGCTAGTACAGTTAAACACAGGTACAAAAATAAAAGTTACTAGTATGGTTAGAAATGGTAAGATAATGTTGAATGATTTTTTTACACATGTGAATGTATATATATTTCCTTTAGGATCTTCTGTTGATAGGAATGGATTGGCTTGAAGAGTATAAATGTTTTCTAAATTGTTTTGATCAAACATTTACATGTATTTATAATAATGTAAATAATATAAAAGTGAAAGGAATTCCTAGGAAGGTAACCATCAAAGAAATATCTGCTCTGCAAATGAAAAGATCAGTAAGAAAACGATGTAAATTATTTGCAGTATATATAATGAATGATAAGGAAAATGATATGAACCCTAAACTAGAAGACATACCTATTTTAAAGAATTTCAAATATATATTTCTAGAAGAAGTCTATGTAGTTCCTCCAAAAAAGGATATAGACTTCACAATCAATTTGATACCTGGAGCGGTACCAACATTGAAAGCTCCAAGCGAATGAACATAATCAAACTCACAGAACTAAAATCACAAATACAAGAACAAATCGATAAAAAGTACATTCGACTAAGTGTGTCTCCCTGGGGATCACCGATCTTGTTTGTGAAAAAGAAGGATGGTACACTAAGATTATGTATAGATTACAGAAACTAAATAAAATGGCTATTAAAAACCGATACCCACTTCCCCGGATAGATGATCTGTTCGATCAGTTCCGTGGAGCAACTATATTTTCAAATATAGATTTAAGGTCGAGTTATCATCAAGTGTGAATAAAGGATGAAGATATTTTTAAAACAACATTTAGGACCCGTTACTGTCACTATGAGTTTGCGTAATTCCCTTTGGGTTGAAAAACGCATCTGTTGCATTCATGTGTTTAATGAAAAAACATCTTAAGTAACTATCTGGATAAATTTGTGGTTGTCTTCATTGATGGCATATTAATCTACTCTAAGAATGAACAAGAACATGAAGAAAATATTAAAATAGTTCGCAAGTATTAAGAGAACAACAACTTTATGCAAAATTCAACAATGTGATTTTTTCAAAGACAAGATTCAGTACCTCAGACACGTAGTGTCCAAGGATGGAATCTCAGTCGACCTAGATAAGGTAAAGGTCATCATGGAGTGGTCAGTTCCTAAAAATGTATCTGACATCAAGTCATTTATGAAAATCACTGGATACTACAGGAAGTTCATAGAAGGATTTTTGAAGATTTCCTACCCCATAAATTCCTTACAAAAGAAAGGAAATTTTTTTGAGTGGACTAAAAAGTGCGAGGAAGGTTTTAAGAAATTAAAACACCTATTAACCACCGCCTCGATCTTAAAATTTTCTGATTCAGTGAAGGATTTCATCATATGTGACAATGCTTGCAATGAGGGGTTAGGTGGGGTTTTACTACAAGACAGTTATGTTGTATCTTATGAATCCAAAAAACTAAAATATCGCAAGAAGATTTATGTGACCCGTGATCTAGAACTTGCTGCTATAAATAACGCCTTAAAATGTGGCAACATTACTTAATTGGGAGAATTTTCTTACTTATGTCATACAACATAATCCTTAAATATTTATTTGATCAACATAATTTAAATACAAGACAAGCCATGTGGTTTTCCTTTCTAAGCGAATGTGACTTCGAAAGAAAACATATAAAGGGAAAGGAAAATAAAGTAGCATATGCCTTAAGTCATCGTGCAAATTTACTGTGTGCAAGTAGAAGCTATGAATCTGATCTGGGAATTTAGATTTTAAGTACTGGAAATTCTAATGGGGAATATCAGAGGTTAAAAGGAAACATTGCTAAAAATGAACAAGAACAAGTAAAAATAGACTTTATCCTAAGCCAACAAGGACAATTGTTGTATAAAAACAGGCTGTATATACCTAACATAAGAGAAATTAAATTGATAGTCACGGATGAACTACATAAAATACCATACTCGGGGCATCCGAGGTATCATAAAATGATTACCATGATCATAAAGGACTTCTTTTGGCCAAACATGAAAAAGGAAGTGGTTGAATACTTAGCTTGCTTCCTGGAATGTCAGCAAGTTAAAGTAGAGCATCAACATCCCACATGATTGTTGCAGCTACTACCCATTTTACAATGGAGGTGGGAGACCATCATTATGGATTTCGACACCGGATTGCCCAAGAATTTCAGAAAACATGATTCGATCATGGTTATGGTTGACAAATTAAGCAAAGCAGCTCACTTTATACCCATCAAATATACCTACAAAGTTGTTAATATTGCAGACATATTCATGAAAGAAATATTCAGGTTACATGGCATACTAAAGGTAATAGTCTCTCATAGAGACGCAAAGTTTATAGGTAACTTCTTGAAATCCTTGTTTAACGGCTTGGGCACCTAGCTAAATTTTAGTACTGCATATCATCCACAAATGGATGGGAACACTGAAAGAAGAAACCAGGTTCTAGAATACATGCTAAGAATGTATGTTATGTGTTAGTGCCAGAATTTGTTCTCAGACTACAGAAGAACAAGCCAACACAATATCAATAATAACAATAAAGTAAAATAGGGTTTTCTAGGGTTTTGGTTGAACAGTTTGAAGACAAGAGGGAAAACATTCATAAAACCAAAGTAAACACTAAATCATGATCATTTAAATGACTGAGATGCATAACATATAAACCATAATCCAACAGAAAAAACACAGTACTGAGTTTCACCCACAGTTAGCAAGCATTTCAAGCATAAAAACATTAAACAAGAAATGAATATACCAACTGAGTAATTAACACAAATTAGAAATGAAACTAGTCAATAATCTGAAGGGCATATAGTGCATATATTTCATAGTTCAGTCGTCAAAAACACATAAGAGTCTTTTACTTAGCTCATAAACAAAGTCTGATAGCCTCCCCTTGTCAGCAAAAAATCGAGCCCCTTTGTCTTCTTTCAGAATTACATTTATACCATTCCTTCAAATTCAGTTGAATAACTGAACCCTAACTGCTTTTAGGCTATCTATCAAATAGTTCAATCTAAACTATCATTATACAAAAATAAAATGACTTTCCAGACTTAACTAATAACTGACTTTCTTAACTAACTTTACAAGTCTTTAGTTGCTTCACCTAGTAAAGAAATCCCCTCCAATGCCTGAGCTTTCCTTCTAGCTTTCAAGTGATTTCCCTCCAAGTCTGCAACCCTCCTTGTTAACTCCTCATTCTGCTAAGTCAGCTCTTGGATAGTCTGATTTAATTCTATAAACTAATTCTCTATCTATCATGTGTCAAACTGCATGCCCCAATCTTCTCTGACCATTTTTACACTCCAAATGACCGCTCTTGAAAGCCCTAATCTTCGCTCTGTTTCAAAATTCTGATTTTCAAATACTAATTTTTCACCACGATCTCCACCTGCTCTACATGCACTTCAGGAAAAAAGCATGATTCGAAACACCTTTGTCTCGTTGTGGTCTGCCATCACTGTTGACAATTGGAAGCGGTAATCTCTAATGCATCAGAACCTCAAGACACTATGCTGCCATATTGTCGGCGCTTTAAATCACTTGCTCTGCGATAGGCGATCGAAAGCTTTAGAAACTATCTTTCAACCATTATCTTCATGATTGGATATTGGAAGCTTTATAAACCAATTCATCGGAGTTTTAAACCAGATTGCCGCCACATTGTCGACAACATAGACCACTAGCTTCACAATCGTTGATCGGAAGCTTTATCAACTACCTCATCGGAGCTTTAAACCATTGTGTTGCCATAGTATCGGCACTATAGAGAACTAAATCTCCACAATGTTTAAATATGATTTTTTTAACGTGCACGACTTTCTTGTAGCGCCTCTGTGCATTTGTTTTTGACTTGCGCTACAAGAAAATCTAGGTTAATGATTTGCAAAAATTAATCCATTGATAAGGGTTTAAACTTGTTTTAGGAGTCTCAATTAAAATTTTATGTTATTTTTAGAATTTTTTAATCCATATAAGCCCTACATAAGCCCTTTGATGATGAATTCAAACCAAAACTTGTAAAAATAAACTAAGAAATCAAATAACATAAAAGATAAAGGGAAAAACTCAAACTATCCCAAACAACAAAATTTTCTAGGAGTAAAGAATAAATCCAAGCTTCAAAACATAAATAAAAGTATCAAAATATGGAAAACAAAAACAGGCTATAACATATGGCTCCTACTGCGGGATGAAGTCCTCTTTATGAGGCTTCAAGAACATGTAGACCAGTGCCTTCTATGCTTCTACCTGCTAGTTTGCAAAATATCCATTGGGCTATGGAGTATTTATTCAATCCTTCACATACTAGTATATACAATGAAATTCAAATCTCTTTCCTTCAAATACTGTAAAATTATCTGAGGAACCTTCCATCTACTAAATTAAATTGTAATCCCATTTCCAATGTAACCAGGCAAAAATTTCATCAACCCACCAAAACTTGGAGCATTCTGATAAATTTCAAATGATGATGCTGAAGGTTCGTGTTTTTCTTCAATACAAAGCCGATCTTTAACACAACAATGATTTCCAACAATTTGTTGAACAAGAGATTGATATTCAATAGGATTAGCATTCAAATGATTATTAATACTGTTGAAATCATTATGAGAATATTCCAAACTATCTATGTTGATCTCATCACTAGAGTAATCTTTAACCTGACTTAAAACAACAACTTGATTATCTTAATTATCATGGAATTCTTCCTTGACAGTAGTATCTAAAAATATTACCTCTTCGTCTTCAACAAATTTTTAAACTAGAACTTCTTCATGATATGTTTTCAATCCTTGATTATACTTATCATCATGATTTTTTGAATCAGAAATTGTATTATAAAAATCAGCCTGCTCACAACAATATTTAAAAAAGAATTCAGCTAAGAACAAATACTTACAATGCTTCTGAAAACATGTGTGGAATTCTTTCAATGAGGAAATGCTAGCAGCAGAAAGAGAAAAATACCGTTCTCATGCATCTTGCTTGAGTGAATACATGAACATATTCATGAGCACATCTTCATGCTATATATTTAACTGAACCATATATTGATGAAACCTGATGAGGTGATCTGAAGGATTATCCTCTTTGCTTTCTCTAAACCATGGAAGATAATCTCCCCAAACATCCATAGTAGGTACTAGGTTTGGAAAACCTAGAACATCAGAAAAATTGAAAGGTGCAAACCTTCGAGCGAGAATGGCTTCCATGGACTTCATCCTCTGCATCTTGAAATAGTGGAGTCACCAATCGATTTGTCAAGATAGATGTTGTTTTTCCGCCTCAAAAAGTGGAAAGGGTGACAGTAGGTCAAATAAATTAGGGCTACATAAAACTGGGGATGATTGAGACCTTTTGATTTTCCTAGCTATTTTCAAAATCTGTTCTAGGTATGAGACACCCAGTTTTAAAGGTGAACTAGTTCTATTTCTTGTTCCAGCTCCCTTAGTAGCCACTGTGAAATACTGGTGAAAAATAGTCTTTAAGATTTGTTGGTTTAAGTTCACCTCTCAAAACCAGTGAAAGGATAAGTATCTTGAGAAAATAGGTTTTCAACTTCGTCCCTGGCAATGGCGCCAAATATGTTAGTTCCAGAATTTGTTCTCAGACTACAGAATAACAAACCAACACAATCTCAATTATCACAATAAAGTAAAATAGGGTTTTCTAGGGTTTTGGTTGAACAATTTGAAGACAAGAGGGAAAAAATTTATAAAACCAAAGTAAACACTAAATCATGAGCATTTAAATGACTAAGATGCATAACATATAAACCATAATCCAACAGAATAAACACAGTACTGATTTTCACCCACAGTTAGCAAGCATTTCAAGCATAAAAACATTAAACAGGAAATGAATATACCAACTGAGTAACTAACACAAATTAGAAATGAAACCAGTCAATAATATGAAGGGCATATAGTGCATATATTTCATAGTTCAGTAGTAAAAAACACATAAGAGTCTTTTACTTAGCTCATAAACAAAGCCTGATAGCCTCCCCTTTGTCTTCTTTCAGACTTACATTTATACTATTCCTTCAAAATCAGTTGAATAAATAAACCCTAACTTCTTTTAGGCTATCTATCGAATAGCTCAATCTAAACTATCATTATACAAAAATAAAATGACTTTCCAAACTTAATTAATAAATGACTTTCTTAACTAACTTTACAAGTCTTTAGCTGCTTCACCTAGTAAAGCAATCCCCTCCAAGGCCCGAGCTTTCCTTCTAGCTTTCAAGTGATCTACCTTCAAGTTTGCAACCGTCCTTGTTAACTCCTCATTCTGCTGAGTCAGCTTTTGGATAGTCTGCTTTAATTCTGTAAACTGATTCTTTGTCTGCCAGGTGTCGAACTACATGCCCCAATCTTCTCTGACCATTTTGAAACTCCAAATGACCGCTCCTGAAAGCCCTAATATTCGCTCTGTTTCAAAATTACGATTTTCAAATACTAATTTTCCGCCACGATCTACACCTATTCTACGTGCACTTCAGGAAAAAAATGTGATTCGAAACACCTTTGTCTCGTTATGGTCTACCATCACTGTCGACGATCGGAAGCAATAATCTCTAATGCATGGGAACCTCAAGACACTTGCTGCTGCAGTGTCAGCGCTTTAAATCACTTGCTTCGTGATCGACGATCGGAAGCTTTAGAAACTATCTTTAAACTGTTAGCTTCGTGATCAGAGATCGAAAGCTTTATCAACTATTTAATTGGAGTTTTGAACCAGATTGTCACCGCAGTGTCGGCGACATAGACCACTAGCTTTGTGATCGACGATCAGAAGCTTTATCAACTACCTCATCGGAGCTTTAAACCATTGTGCTACTGCAGTATCGATGATTTAGAGAACTAAATCTCCACAACATTGAAAGATGATTTTTTAACTTGCATGACTTTCTTGTAATGCCTCTGTGCATTTGTTTTTGACTTGCGCTACAAGAAAATCTAGGTTAATGATTTGCAAAAATTAATCCAATGATAAGGGTTTAAACTTGTTTTAGGAGTCTCAATTAAACTTTTATGTTATTTTTAGAATTTTTTAATCCATATAATCCCTTTGTGAAATCAAACCAAAACTTGTAAAAATAAACTAAGAAATCAAATAACATAAAAACTAAAGGGAAAAACTCAAACTATCCCAAATAACAAAGTTTTCTAGGAATAAAGAATAAATCCAAGCTTCAAAACATAAATAAAAGTATCAAAAAATGGAAAAGAAAAATAGGCTATAACATTATGGACAAACCAGGTAAGTGGGAAGAATACCTACACTTGGTTGAATTTTTTTATAACAATATTTTCCAAGTTTATGCAGGTATGAGTCCATTTAAAATTTTATATGGGCATAAGTGTAATACTCCAATCAGACTCATGGAGCAGTCCTGTTGATAGATTAATGTTAAGACCTGATTTATTAGAATACATCGAACTAATCGTGAAACAAGTACAGCAAAACTTGAAGGTTTCCCTAAACAGGCATAAAAGTTATGCTGACTTAAAAAGAACTCCTAGAGAGTTCCATGTGGGTGACCATGTATACATAAAAGTAAAGCCCAAGAAAACTACCTTGATTCTGGGAAAGTATAAGAAATTGGCACCTAGTATTGTGGGCCATTTGAAATTCTAGCTAAAGTGGGTTTGGTTGCATACCAGTTAGCCCTACCACCCAATATTAAAGTACATAATGTGTTTCACGTTTCTATATTGAAAAGACAAATTCGTGATGTTTCTCATGTGATTGAATGGAATGTGATCCAGGTGGAACCAGAGGGAGAATTCCAAGCGGGTCCAGAGCACATTCTCGATAGGAGAGAACTTTTACTCTAGAACCATACCATCGGATAGGTAAAGGTGCAATGGAAGCAGCTTAGTCCAAAAGAAGCTACTTGGGAACTGGAACGTAATATATAGGAGGCATATCCAGAATTGTTCCAAGAGTCTAACATGGAAGAATAAAAACAAAATTTATAACACTGAGGACGATGTTATATTTTAAGGGGAGGTGTATGTAATACCCCCTGAATTAATAATTTTTAATTATGCTGGAAAATTATTTTTTTATTTTTTTATTCTTTGAAAGGAAGGTCAAGAATAAAACATATTTTAATAAACATTCCCTATTTAATAAAATATACTGAAGGGGAACAAAATTTGATATAGCTGTTGAAAGAGTGTTTGCTGACCCACAAGAGGAAAATGACAAGTGGAAAAGACTGTTGAGTGAGAACTCAAGATGTAGGAGGCATCATCCCCAAAAATCAGGTCTGCACTCCTAGTTGAGTTATAAAGAGTAGGAGGCTCATAAATGACCAAGTCCTAGGGAAAAGACTATTTAATAGTATGTCTATGAGTAGTAGGAGGCTAGCATTAGATGGGTATTAACATCTGTATAATGCAAGAGATGGTGCATTGAGATATTTTTCTCTTGTGGTTCAGCAAACAGGATCGAGGGTTCAGGAGCAAGTAATTTGGCTGCTCTAGGAGTTGGTTGGGAGAAACTGCTTCTAAACTTTTGTTTTCCCAGCATTGGTTCCAGGTTCCTACTCTATTTTCTTATGAATGATTCTAGTTATAGTAGGATGTATATGTGAATTGTTAAATTGTAGTTACCTATCCAGGAAATACTATTTATGCATTTATGTAGAACCATTATCAATGTTTTGTATATCATAGATCTATTCAATGATAGTATCATAGTAATTAATATTTTGTTCTAAGCATAATTCTATAGAGCTGGTTATTGTTGGTCTGTTATGGATCGGTTTCAATACTTGAATGATTTTAAATTTATGAGTCTATATTTAACGGAATGAATCTTATGTTTTTAACTGTAGCTTGCATTCTTACATTTATCTAAGTTTTCTTGTCTATATCGATCTCATTCAATATTTGCTAACTTTGCTTCCCGATTTTGGAATGTCATTTGAGATGATAATGTTGGTTTAAAGTATAGATCCATAAGTATTGCAGTTGAAATACATTTACATAAGAGAAAACTCTATTTTATTGATTAAATCACAAAAACAAATTAGAGCAGTTAGGTTCTTAGATCATTGTTAACTTAGATGGAGAATTAAAGAATGGGTATAGACATCAAGTTAATCTTCAGATCAGTGTTAACTTACAGCTATTTAAACCCGAAATAAAAAATCAAAACCCTTGAATCCATAGTTAAACATTGATCCATAAGATAAATGAGATCAACGGTCGAGATTGTATCCACAAGAATATCAATGACTGATAATGGTCGAAGAGGTTTTATTGTGGAATTTTCAAAGAAGAAGATCAATGGCCGAGATTTCATTCGCAGGGAAGATCAATTATTGATGATAGTCGTGAAAGTTTCATTGTGAATCCATAAAATAAATCATATCGATGGTCAGGATTAAAGTTGCAAAAGAGATCAACGATTTATAGAAGTTGTAGAAGGCAAAAGGTGGGAAATAGGAAACAAGTCAAGGAAAGACATTTAGTTTCCAAAATCCAATTTTCACATCAAAGAAATATCGACGTTCAAGGTTGTTTCCACAAGGATCAATGGTGTGGAAGTTGGAAAGTAGAAGGTCGAAAGGCAGAAAGCTGGAAGACCAAGTAATCATTTCATGAAGATTTTGACTTCTGGGGTGCACAACAGAAGGTGGAAAGATGAAAATTCGAAAGACCAAGTGATTTTTTAATGGATTTTCTGATTACCGATTTCTGAAGTCAGAAGTTGGAAAGAATAAGGTGGAAGGAGGAAATCAGATGTGTGGAAGGTGGAAAATGGAAATTTCACTCCGTTAAAACTTTAAGTCTATGATTCCCGAGTTCCTAAGTCGAAATTCAGAAAGAGAAAGGTTGAAAGGCAGAAAGTGGAAGTGTGGAAGGCAGAAAATGAACATTTCACTTCGTCAAACTTTAAGTCTCTGATTCCTGATTTCCGAAGTAGGAAGTCGGAAAGTGGAAGGTCGATTGAAGGAAAGAGGAAGTGCGGAAGGAAAAAATGGACATTTCACTTCATCAAACTTTAAGACTCTTATTCCTAAGTTCTGAAGTCATAAGTCGGAAAGCGGAAGGTCGAAAGGAAGAAAGCAAAAGTGTCGAAGGCAAAAAATGGACATTTTACTCCGTCAAACTTTAAGTCTCTGATTCCTGAGTTTCGAAGTTGGAAGTTGGAAGAAGAAGGTTCGAAGGTGGAAAGAGAAAGTGCGGAAGGAAGAAAATGGAAATTTCACTCCATCAATATTCAAGTCTCTGATTCCCAAGTTCTGAAGTCAGAATTTAGAAAGTGGAAGGTCGGAAGGAAGAAAGTGGAAGTACGAAGGCAGAAAATAGACATTTCACTTTGTCAAACTTTAAGTCTCCAATTTTTGATTTCCGATGCCGAAAGTCAGAAAGCGGAAGGCCGAAATGCGGAAAGCGGAAGTGCGGAAGGAGGAAAATGGACATTTCATTCTGTCAAAATTTAAGTCTCCAATTTCCAAGTTTTGAAGCCGAAATTTGGAAAGCAGAAGGTTGGAAGGAGGAAATCGGAAGTGAAAAAGGTAGGAAATGGACATTTCACTCCGTCAAAATTTTAAGTCTCTGGTTCCCGAGTATCGAAGTCAAAAATTAGAAAGCGGAGTGCGGAAGGGTCATGTTCAGTATGGAAATGACCCTTCCAATTACAGAGTGGATCTGTTGATGGTGGAAGAACTATTACATGTGTTTTTGAGCTTGATAATGAGTTCTAAAGGATGTTATATGACCCATGACTTTGTTAAGAGAAAGAAGAACAGTAACTCAGCTTTTTGAGTTTTTTTTTTGGAAATCTAATGTTTCTGGGAAAGGTTTTATAAGGTTAAGGAGATGATGATCATTTCATATGGCCAGATTTATGCTTTAAATTCTCTATTTTTGTTTGTAATGCCTCCTAACAGATTGCTATTTTATTAATATGTCTGAAGATATATGGTTATAGAATTTTTTAATATACTTGAATTTTGAGGTTTGTTACATCATAGTAGTTGTTTTTCCCCTACAATTCCCATAATTGTTTTGTGAAATCGGATTTTTCTCCTAGGGGTTAACTTTTCCCATTTGCAATTTCGTTTTGGTTGTGAAACCATTTTTATACAAACCCAACATTTGTATTTTGTTGTTGTGTGAACCCTTGTTTTGGTCTGAAAGACTTATGAGTGGAAGACGATAGAATTGGCTTGATAAACCTAGTGAAGAGAAGAACCTCACAGACAGATCTAGAGGGGTTGGAAAATATTCTATGCACACCCTGAAGAGCACTTGAATGGAAGGTATGGCCTTAGGGACTGTGTAACAGTGAAGTGAATACTTCCTTCTGTTGGGTGCGTAGGTATTTTGGATGCCAAGATAGATAGATCTAGTGCACGTGTCCATAGCTCTATGTTTGAGCTCACTAGCATAGAAATTCTACCTTTCCACTGCCTTATAAGCCTAATAAACCCAACTATAGATTGGCTTGGATGCTGAGTTTTTATATGCTTTGACTATGTGTGAGCCTGTTGTTCCCTAGTTCCTTTTGGAAATCATGCCCAACTCAAGGTTGGTAGTGGTGTCGAGAGATTAATGAGCACACTGGCCTATAGTTGGGTGGAACTTTGTGGTGACATGGCTAGTTGTGGGACAAAGTATTTTCAAGATAAGTATTCTCTATGTATTTAATCTCTGCAAATGTATTTGTTTAAGAATTATTATGAACATGTTGAATGTGTTGAAATGTATTTGCTTCTACTATATATTTTCATTTGTTATACATCTATATATGTATTTCTATTTCAATTCATTTATGTTTATGTTCATGGAGCTAGATCCTTGCTTGGATAATAGCAGCAGAGCACGGTAGGTTGCGTCCTCCCCTCAGCGAGTTATAGGGGAGGGGACATGAAATGTTCATAGATTTCCTGTACTCAATCTCTATATTAGGATATACACTACAACAAATACTGGAATTAGTGTCCCATTTAGCATCCATTTTTAGTGTAATTTTTTGTTTACATTGATTGGTCAAACTAGACGCTAAATGGGACGTGTCATGGAAAAAAATTAAAGCGTATAAAAAGATGTCTCTTTTTGCTTCCTAGATAGCATCCTTTATGACATCCAAAATAGCAACTATTTATTTGCTTCCAGAATAGCATTCAAATTTTATTCCTAAAGAACGTCGACGTTTGCTTCCTAAATAACGTCATATTTTTCTTCCTAGAAGGTGTCCAGTTTTTCTTCTTAAATGACATCCCCATTAGCGCCATATTTGCATCCTTAATAGCACCATGTTAGCATCTAATATTAGCATCCAATATTGCATCCACTTTTTCTACCACTTTAGCATCCCATTTTGCACCATGTTTTACTTCCAAATATGTGCCAAATTTTGCTTCCAAATTTGCACCATTTTTTGCTTCCTTTTTTGCATCGTGTTTTGCTACCAAAATGACACCAAATATTTCTTCTATTGTTGCACCATATTTTTCTTCCTATGTAGCGCCATGTTTTGCATCCAAAGTAACATCTTATTTTTCTACCATTCCAACGCCATGTTTGGCTTCATCATTAGCACCACGTGTTGCATCCTTTTTAATGCCTAGTTTCGCATCTCTCATTTTTTGGTCACTAATTTAATCGTTTTTAGTAAATTTATATACGATTTTTGGTCATTTTGTTTGGTCACCTATATTTAATATTTTTATTACTAATTTAGTTTTTTTTAACCAATATTATAATATCATTAGGGCATGGAGGAATAGAACCACCAACCTCCTGCTTGTAAAGTAGGCACTCTTCCATTGAGCTAGCACCCTTTAAGAATTTGGGAACCTAACTTGCAAAGTCCTCTATAATGGTAAAAAGTATCAATACACAACTTTGAGTATCTAATGGTCGGCAAAGGATGATATATTGTATAATTTCACAATATATTGGTCAGGTTTCCATTTTGGTCACTACAAAAATATCTTGTCATGAAAAAATCCATAATCTTTAGAATCCCATTATTATCAATTAGCAGATAAGATCATATTTAAAGCATGAAATGCCATGTTCAAACACTTGTTTCAATAATAATATCTCATAATGAAAGAAAGAGAATAAAAAATATTGATAAAATCAAGAAATTACCTTTGATGTCCCAATGTGCTACCTAACCTACAAAGTTTCCACCATATATGTGCTCTCCCCCAGTGCCTGCATAGAAAATAAGAGACATTAGCTGCAACATTGATATTCAGATGTCCATCCAATATTTGCCAATATTTCAATTAAATTTCAGGAGGAATAAGTAATTTGACCTATTAAATTACCAGCACACTAGCAATAGACAGCCAAATTCCCATTCTATTCATCTTATTTTACCTAGATGTAGAGTACCATGTCTGATTGAGAATTGGAGTTTGCACAAAAACTAGGTAAGCAGTTCCAAAAAACAAATGTCTGATAATCCAAAAAATATGTGTTTTTTAGAAGACCACTACAATTAAGGTTTGACAAAACGTCTTAAAATTAAGATACACCTTGATATACCTACAAATAGCAGTACTTTCCATAACACATATATCATATATAGCACCCATATATGACTGGGCACTACTTTACTAAGAGTATTACTGCTTTACTAAGAGTATTTAATGCATGAAACAATTCAATGCAAGAGCTATCATCATTCCATACTAGTGAATACAACCATTGAAACCAAACACTTCAAGTTGGTTACCAGCCAAAATAATTGCCACATACTAGCATCCCTGTTATCAATAAATTCTTTAGATGATGATGAACACAGGACCGGTAAGTCAATTCATAGCATTTACAAGTGAATAACTCTTGTGAACAATTTAGATTGCAATAAGTGATTTGTCATCTCAATGATATTACTAGATATTTAATATCTTTAAAGGGCAAGTTTCTAAGACTATTTATTTTGTATACTCCAAAAAGAAGTGTTTTCTAAAAGCATAAATTTAAAAATTAAATATATGTCAACTGTTTGGTGAAACAAATTCACTTTTTACACAAAATTTGAACTTACAGGTATCCAAATAAGAAAACAACCAATACTTTTGATAACAACACTGTTACAGTTGATTTTACCACACATGGTGGATCACACCTTTATGGCCTTCCCTGTCCCTCTGTAGAATCTTTAAACCCCATGGACCATTTTTGTACCTTTGATGTTTCCAATATTATCCCTAAAAACATGTCTTATTTGATATACGTGACTTTTAAACCTATTCTCGCGTATATACGTGGATTTGACGCTTAAACCCGTGTACATCAGGATGTGTGCAAAAGGCCAAATAGTTTTGGAGTTTTCTTTGATGTGGATCCGAATCACTTGTCTCTTGGCCTTCTATATGCCTTGAGATTGCTCGGATTTGACATTCCATTACCCCATTGAAGCACTATATAAGGAACCCTTTGGATACATTGAAAGGAGAGGGATTGAAGATCAAGAAAACTATAGTCCATTGTTGCCAAAGCTTATACTTGAGTCTGCATCCCTTTGTCCCTTGGAGCACTTTGTGTTCTTCCCAAGCTTGCCTTTTCTTGTGAGATTGCTATCAAGAGATGGAGAATTGAAGTGGTGGATGCCTAGGTGGAGGACTCGATTTCTTCGATTCGAAGACGTGCTGACAGAGGTTGTCACTATTGAAATCTCTGTTTTATATTAATAGAAATATCTTTTTCTGTCCAATAATGTGTATTTAAATGAGTACTGAATCCATGGATGCTTTTATATGCTTATATGTTATTGATTATATATGCTAGAGTAGTTCTAACACAATTATATATAGCATGCTTGTCTTGTTTGCTGAATGTTGAGATAGCAAATTACTTATACAAGCGAGAGTAGAAAAAGCTCAATGGGGATCTACATCAACTGCCCGGAATAAGGTAAGTACCGAGATCCTTTAGTGTTAGATGTTTGGTTTCTCTTGCATATAGGAAAGGATTGATTTCTATGGTTACTCTATCTGTTGTGGTATCCCAAGCCATAGGAAGTTTTCTCCGTAACAGAATTGGCGACCATACTCGGGAGTTCCTAGTCATTTCCTTTGTTTTTTTATTTTATTTTATCGGCATTCAATGTTCTTGAATTACTCTGATATATCTGTTTCTGAGTCGGGTCTGAGGGAATGTTTGTCTGGCAGTGTCTGATAGGAGTAAATTTTGTCTCAGCTTGTCTATGTTACCTTCTTTTTATCTCTTTTTCTTCCTATATGATATTTTTTTCTTCACAGTCGCGTGTACATGTAGTTTCTACTGGGATATCCACGTATATATGTGGGTTTTCTGCACATAGTCACGCATGCCTCGAGTTTTGATTTTTAGGGGAAGATTAAGTGTTGTTGGGTGAGTTTTGATGATTTTTGAGTCTCCTTGGATGCTTCTAGAGTCTGCATACACCTATGTTTCTAACCAAAGACGTCTTTTAGTTAGAATTTTTTAAAATGTTCTTATCATTGCATTTTCTATTTTTGGTTTTGGGATTATTGCATTAGGTCTGTTTTACCTTAGTGCTTTGCATCGGTGCTATCTGATAGTGCTTGCAGATTCTGGGGGTGGTAGAGTCATTCTTTTGCTTCATTATCTCATTTTATTTCAAAAAATACAAAAATATTTTCTTTTTGCAACATGATGCATTTTTTCATTTTGCATTTTGCATGGTACTTACACTAGGTCTGCTTGGAATAGTATTAGTTAGATTTTCATATAGGAATGACTGGATTTTTCATTTGAAGGAGAATTTTGCATTTCACGTAGTAGCATACCCCATTTTTCATTTGACATAGTGCATTTGCATTGATTGTTAGGTGTGCATTTTACTTCTTGTTGCATCACAACACCATTAGTTGCACGAGCATTTACCCTTTTTGAGTAATAAACCAATTAAAATCAACGCATAATAAAATGAATTACACTCTTTTATTTTATAGGGTGCACCAACAATATTAGGTTTTAGGGTCTTGGAATAGTTCATTGTGAGTAAATTCTCCAAGACCACTGAACAACAACATGTATGTGTCTGTCCAGGTGAGAGTGTGAAATTCCTAGGTATAATTAGTGTTTCTCAGGATCCTCCTCTTACAAGGGAGTTAAGAACAAGGAAATGTGAGTAGTTATTGATTGGGATGACCCCTAGTCATAACTGAGTAGCATCGGAGATATTTCAAGGATTGTATTCGTATCTGAAGGCTCTTTCAAGAGTTTCAGGCTTTGTTACCCTATCCATACGGTCAATCCTTCATGCGACTATCCACCTGAGCATTGATTATATTGAGGTGACCTTAGTTTCCTTACCTAGGTTATTGAGGGGGTACTTTGTAGAGGTCATTCTGTAGGTGTCCCGACTAGGTTGGGGTCGGACAGCATAGTCACTATATGCATTGAAGCTGAGGGCCACAATAATTGGTTACAAACATCCGCTTGTTGTGTATGGGAGTATCAAGCCTCTCCTATGAGAGACATACTTGATTCATTTGGGAGCTCACATATCCTAACCTTGCTTGCTTGTGATTTGGCTTTACATTATATAGGTGTATGCTCTGTGCATGCTAGTTTGCCTAGGTTTTGTGTAATTAGAAGAGTATTTTTCATTTTTTGAGTCATTGTGGATTCAGGTGGAACAAGCAGTATAAATTTAAGGTTAATTTTCCTTACAAATTGTGCAAGGATGACCACCTCACTCACTTTTGCCCTCGTATGGAAGACGTTTCGAGATTCATAGCACAGGGCCCAGTTGTGCTGACCAATCCTTTACCCCATAATCAAAATATGAACTCGAGGACCCATGATCCTCATTCTGCATCGGATGGATATCAAGATCCATCGAAAGCCAATACTAGTCATGGTTTCATCAACATGATGCACGCTACTAAGGTTGCGACTCATGTGAAAGACTATGGTTCTTCGCAAGTAGACCTTGGGAAAGAACCTCCTCCTATCGAGAGTCCTTTGCATATTGAAAATCCTACGGATAAACCTGAGAGTGTACCTCACATTCCTAAGGGAGTCTTAAAGCGTTTGGGGCACAATCCTAATGCCCGAGACACCCAGAACTATCCTATTGTCGAGGATTTGGGCCACACACCTTGTGCGATGTTTGCGCTTGAAGTTCTTCAGAGTTGTCTGTCGCAAAGGAAAGCTTTGATTTCTTCTCTTGGGGTGAATGATGATAACTCTTCTTTCGTCATCAAATTTGAAACCATGGGAATACAACCTCACTTGCCTTACTATGTGTCTCTCTTGATTCATGTGGAATGTCTTAACATGACCGTCAAACGCACTGTGATTGATGAAGGTGTTGCTGCTTTTGTGATGTCTTTGTCATGTTTTAAGGGTTTGGGTTTTCTTGAGTTGTCTAAATCTTCTACCATGTTGACTGCCTTTGATGGTAGATCATTTCGGCTGCACAAAATTCTTCCTTCTCTTAAGGTCCATTTGGGAGGGAAGACCATCGTGATTGAGGTCAAGTTGCTTGATGTACCCCTTGATTATAATATTTTACTAGGTCAGAATTGGATGTTTAGTATGAAAGCCGTAGCCTCTTCTCTATTTTGAGTTGTATGCTTTCTGTTTAATGGAAAAATTGTTATAATTGATCAAACATCATTCAAAAATCCGAGTGTTAGTGCATCGTCGGGAGCTTCGATCTCGACTATCGACCACTCTCAGTCGGCAACTGGGAGTGTGGGTGTAGGTATGTATCCATCCCTTATGGCGACATTTAGTTGTCCTACACCCATCCTTATTATGGGTCTAGTTTCAATGGGGATTCATCTTCATTGAATTCAGTGTCTTTTCACACTTCTCATATGGAAGATCCTTGGATCCTTCTTACACCGAGTCCTTTGAATGGACCTATCGAAATGGACGTGCCATTTCCTGTAGCTAGGATTGCATACCAAGGAAATCTTGATTGTGTTGCAGAGCCTAGTCCTTCCTCTTCACCGATAGAGGAGGAGAACCTGTATGTACTTCCTACATGGGAAGTTGAGTCTTCGCATGCACATGACTTCCTTGATAATGTTTTTCTGTTAGATGAAGCTATTATTGAGGCCATGTCTGGGGTTGAGCCACCTTGGGAAGAGTTACATCATAGATCTTATTTTCTTCTCGAGCTTAACCATTTGGAGCATGAGGACTTTAGGGAGATTCTTAGCAAGAATATTGGTAGTTTTATGGTTCCATTAAGCTCTCCTAGTCAAATGGCTGATGGGAACATGGCGAATATATCACCTATGATTCCTATAAATATCTCTCATGATCTTGGAAATATTGAGAATGTATATATTGGGGAAGAACGTTCCCATGCTAATATTCAAGAGTATACCAAGCTGTTCAAATAATTTCATGATATCTTCGCTTGGTCATACAAGGAAATGCCAGGGATCGACCCTTGCAATGTTAAACATGAAATTAAGACTTATCCCAACGCCAAACTTGTTCGACAATGTTTGCATGCGGTGAATCCTAGAAAAGAACCCACGATTAAGGCTGAGATAGAAAATCTATTGAAAGCCGACTTTATCTATCCCATTCCCTTGACGGAGTGGGTTTCAAACCCCATTCTGGTTGATAAGAAATAGGGAGCAATCTGTATATGTACTGATTTTCACGATTTAAATCGTGCATGTCCTAAGGATAATTTTCCCACAACATTTATTAACCAGATTTTGGATGAGTGTGTGGGAAGCGAGGTATGTTCCTTCATGGATGGATTTTCTAGATATAATCAAATTCAGATTAAACCCAAGGATCAACACAAAACTACATTTATTTTTCCTTGGGGTACATTTACATTTCAGCGAGATATGACTTTATTTTTCACGATCTCAAATCGATTATTGAAGTATTTTTGGATGACCTAGCTGCTCACTCTCGGCTGAGAGTGCGTCATTCCTACCATTTGAGATTAGTATTCGAAAGGTGCCGCCACTACCAGGTTAGGTTAAATCGTCATAAGTGAATATTTTTCATGAAGTTAGGTTGCTTGCTAGGATTGATTGTTTCCAAGGAGGGTATAAGAGTCGATCCCTTAAAGGTTGAGGCAATACTTTAATTGTCTCCCCCGAGAAATATTAGACATCTTCAATGTTTGCAAGGCATGGAAATTTTTTTACGGAGATTCATGGTTTACTTTACCAATTTGACTAAAGGCTTCATGCGTCTTTTGAAGAAGGACACTACCTTTTGCTGGGATGAGCGAGCCCAGGAGTCCTTTGATGCTCTTAAGCGAGCCTTAGCATCAGCCCCCGTGCTTAGTCCACCTGACTATAGCCGCAACTTTTTTATTTATGTGGCCACGTCCATGGAGATGATTGGTATGGTTTTGGTTCAGGAGGATGAGGAGCTCCATGAGCATGTCATATACTATTTGAGTCGGAACCTTATAGATATGGAAATCCATTATTCCCATGTGGAGAAACTTTCCTTAGCTACCATTCATGTGGTTTAGAGATTGAGACACTACATTCTCCTTCGCCAGAACTTGGTGGTAGCTCATGTCAATCCATTTCAGTTCATCCTCACTAGAAGGATGGTTGGGGGAAAGTATAATAAATGGATTGTTATTTTACAAGAATTCAATCTCAAATTGTTTTGGAAAAATTGAAGAAATCGTTAATATTTGCGGAGCTCATTTATGATTTCCCAAGGGAGGAGGAGGAGGAAGTTTATGAGGATACATTTGTCGATGAGCATATCTTCCTTATCTCAACTTTAGATCCATGTTATGGGGATATTATCGTATATTTACAAACATTGAAGGTCCCTACTCACCTTTCATGGGATGAGCAACGACGATTACGTCACGTATCTAAGAACTACCTTATAGTGGATAACACTTTGTACCGCTGTGGGGTAGATTCCATTTTACGTCATTGTTTAACCCATGAGGAGGCTGAGGTTCTACTAAATGATTTCCATGGAGGGGCATGTGGTGGTCATTTATCTGGGATTTCTGCAGCCCAAAAATATTGAGAGTGGGATATTTTTGGCTATCAATCTTTAAAGATTGTGTTAATGCGGTCAAGAAGTGTCACCCTTTCCAAGTGTTTGCACGCAATATGCACTCACATCCTGCCCCGTTACATCAAATTATCACCGCTGCTCCCTTCACCAAGTGGGGGATTGAATTCATGGATTGCAACCCAACTTCAGGTGGGGGAATCATCATATTATAGTGGACGTTTATTATTTCACGAAATGGGCTGAGGCTATGCCAACGATTAAATTTGATGGTGAGACGGCCGCACATTTCGTATTCAACCAAATTATTACTTGGTTTGGTATTCTGAAGGATCTTGTCACTTACCATGGTAGGAACTTTCAGAATTGAATGATGGAAGAGTTGGCCTCAAAGCTAGGGTATAAGTAGAAGCACTCCTCTTCTTATTACCCTTAGGCGAATGGATAGGTTGAAGCAGTGAACAAATCACTTAAGTCCATTCTCCAACGAGCCATCGCACAAAGAAAAATGAATTGCCATATCATGTTATATCCTACTTTGTGGGCATATAGGACCGTGATTAAGACTGCCACCCGTTTTTCTCCATATCAGCTTGTACATGGAGTGGAGTGTGTCTTGCCAGTTGAATGTGAAATCCCTTCATTAAAACTAGCTATAGATATTTTACCAAACACTTCCACATTGGAGGAATGTTTGGTCCACGTAGAGCATCTTGATGAGTAGCGCTGAGATGCTTTAGTGGATCTAGAGGTGAATAAGCGTTGCGTTAAGGTCCAGTATGATAAGTCTGTCCATCCGAGGAGGTTTAGTGAAGGAGATTTGGTCCTTTTATGGGATCAAGATAAAGAACACTTGGGGGCAAGGATGTTTAATCCCATGTGGCATGGTCCTTATGTGGTCAAACGTATGTTAGAGAAGGGCGCCTATGAGCTGGTATATTATGAAGGGACATCCTTGGCGGAGCCTAGAAATGGGCTCTATCTTAAAAATACTATGCATGATCTTCAGCCAGGGCTGATTATTGTATATTATTGTACAGTTTTTTGCATAGTTAGGTTTTCTTATGATGATTGGGTTTGTTGATTAGCTTTCGTTTCTTATGGAAGATGTCGATGGAGTCTTCTGTTTACATAGGATTCATTGATGGTGCTAGCTGCCACACTCAACACTTAGCCTCTGCTACTTGGGTGATTTATACTCCTACGGGTCAGGTATTGTCTTCAGGAGGCGTATGTTTATGGCCTTCTTCGAACAATGTTGCTGAGTATAGTGTTGTTATTAAGATATTACAGGATTCCATTTCACATGGTGTTCTCTCTCTTGAGGTACATCTTGATTCGCAGTTAGTAGTGTCACAACTTAATGGCTTGTATCATGTTAGGGATCTGAAATTATTACGAATATTCTTACGTGTGAGATTGTTAGAATGGAAATTCGACAACATAACATACATACATGTTTCAAGAATTTATAATCAAGTTGCTGACTCATATGCTAACTATGTGTTATATTGGAATTTGTTTCATAGCTATAAGCACATCACAAACATACATGTTTACACACATGTAAATAAATAAAATCGATCATCATAAAAAAAATTCATTAAACATCCAAAATGTGATGTCATAATACATAAGTGTCATAATACAAAAATGGGGCTTCCGAGCCACCAAAATATAATACACAGTAGTACAAAAATGAATCACTCTCAGGTCTCTAAACCTGTGGAGGAGGAGCGGGGTTCTGATCATGGTAGCACACCATGGCTCTAGCTAGTCATCAGAATAACCGAACGCATGCTCGTGGTACCCCAACCACCTGACGCTGCATGGCCTCAGGCAAGTCCTTGACTTGCACCATGGGTACTTTGTGTGTTAGTTGTACAAAATATGTGTGGATGCTTTGGAGCATCCGCTCTGCATCCACACCCATGATATCATCTCCTCTTCCCCTCCATCTATGATGAACGAAGCCATCAGGCTGTCATGGTCCAACATCTGCATACATATGACAGGTTTTCACTATGTGTCGTCACACCAAAACATGTCTTTTAAGTCTATATATAAAAAAACACAAAAAAATTTAATAATGCAAAAAACTTTAAAAGAAGGTTGGGATTCATTACCAATGTCACCATATGTTGATCCTGGTAGTAGGGGCATGTCAAGATCTCCCTGAAAATCTATCCCTGCACAAGGGTAATCATCGATGGCAATAAGCTACCGCCACCACCATGGAAAGAAATAAGCTGGGTAGGGGTTGGACACCCTACCTCTGACCAGTATTCGCATAGCATCTTCCCAACATCATGAGACGGATCTCGAACCCCATGAGGAGGAACGTCAACTCTAGGGCTTAGCCCCAGAACATGCTCGAAGAAGAATGTGCTCAGTATACTGTCAAAACTAAAGTTTCATACCCTACCCATCTTGCAGTCACTGAGCTACTGCTTCATGTTACTCAATAGTGCAGTACTCCAATCATAAATTATGGGTCTCATGCACTCCACTGCATAGAACATAAATGGTCGAGAGGCCTAGTGGAGTGATGCTAGCCCAACTATCCTGCCAAGTGCCAGTAGTATCTCCTTCAGGCCTAGTACCTGGATGGAGTTTGTCGGGATCTGACTCCCAATCTTTTACATGTTTGGAAAACAATATACTACATTATATTCATCAATAGTGAGGCTACCTCTGGGCCCATGATAGTTTAGGTTCACTACCTCTCCCTGTCGGGACAATCCTATAATGAAATATATGTCCTCCACCTCTATAGTGAGGGACATCTTGTCGAAATGGAAAGACTCTAAATATAGATCTCAGTAGTCTACTAGCATCTGTAGCAATCTTGGTTTGGTCCTTAGGCTTCCAAGACACCAAAACTTGTATATCCCACATGCACATAGAGCTTGTTGATCCATCAAATCACCCCATACAACCTCTTCTACGTCTCCATATTTCCTCTCCCTCCATTCTAGGGCCATCCTGCACATTAAAAGTAATTTTTGGTCATTATTTCACCCAAAAAACCATGTGCGCGACTGTATATGTGACTGTTTGCAAAAAAACCACTTATGTATGCAGGTTTGGGCAGTTTTACCGTGTATAGCCAGCCCTATACGCGAAAAAAACCTCGATTTCCACGTGGGCCGAGAAGACTAGTGTACATTGGCATAAAATTAAAAAAATTGACCATGGAAATTAATAAAATTTAAATGAAAATGGAAGAGGAGTACATGACTAGTTACCTAGAACAAGCGGTGTCGAATTTCATTGGACGAAGCTCCCAGAATTCATGTTTGAAGTTCTGAGCTCAAATGGGTAAAAAATTTCAAATGATATGTAGTTTTTGAATTTTTTACTATTTATAGAAAAAAATTGAAATTTTTTACCCCCTTTCTATAGTTTTGAACCGTTTCTGACTATTTTAGACTGTTTTGGACTAATCTGATGATGTAGGAGATCGTTTTGAGCATTGTTTCAACCATTATTTTGACTCGTTCGTGCCGATTTCATGTATTATGTCTAAACTGGCATATAGGTTAGATGTCATATCCATTTGCATTTTGCATGACCTTATGACCGTTTCATGATAACATTAGGTACGAACCCATTCTATCTTGTCATGGAACCTTCTTGCTATTTTAGAAGTGACATGATGTGAATGGTAGAGCTTGACCATACATGGGTGCTCTAGTTAGCTCCTTTGTTGCATTTGGTGCCCATTTCAACATTTTTTCCCTTTAGGGTGTGGGAGTCCTTTGTATAGTATTGCGATGTCTTTGCGCAAGAGCCTCATACTCCTCTTGATCTTTTTGTTGACCTTTGTCCCCAGGACTCCCTTATATCAAGTTGTAATTGCATTATAATGAGTTTTTCTTGCCTCATTGAGCCTTATGCCGGCTTCCCTGACTTTGATTATCAGCCATATAGCCTAAGCTTGTCTCATGTCTAGCCATGCAGAGCCATTTTATATATCTTTTGCAGCTGGATTCCCCATTTTTACCAGGAGGGGACTTTCCCCTGAGTGTCGTTATCCTACACATGTGTCCTTGCATTGAGCATAGGTATGTTCTGATGCTTGGAACTAGCTTGTTTTCCCATTGACACTTGTCTCCTCCTAGTCTGTAACTATAAAGCACTTTTATTCTTTTTCAAGCTTTTCAAAATATTTGAAAAAGTAGAAAAAAATAAAAAAACCAAGAATCCAGACAAGAAAAGATGTTATCTTTGGCAGCATTCGAGTCGTGTCACCTTAGAACAGAGAACTATATATCACATCCATTGGTTGGGCTAATAGTTTGAATTTAGGAGTTGTACTCCTTTCTCTGATTTTATCTCCACTGACTGGTCAAGCTTCCAGTCCCTATGGAGCCTCTGTTGATGCCTCCTATGTCGCAGAGATGTCCCAATTTTGTATATCGAGTCTATGCTACCTACATCCAGTCACCATTCACCTTTATGATCTTGTTCGAAGGAAGTTGAAACCTGAGTCGGCCATTCCTCAGTTATCTTGACTTTGCATGTCGGCCATTCCCAGTACTGATACTGGTTCATGCACATTATGATCAATTCCTTCCACATTATACAGATTTTCTGAGTACCTCATGTTGGATGATGGGGGATGCCTTAATTCCCTCCTTCCAGGGGATTTCATCCCATAGACTTTATATCATTTATTCAAGGGATAAGAATCTAGAGTTATTTTTGAGTGCCTTAAGACTTGCATTCATCAGTGGCAGGTTCTCTCACCTTTGGCAGCTTTTGAGAATACATCAATGTCCCCTGATCGATGGATCCTTTCAAGCGTTCTACCTCAAAACCTTTATTCACACTTGTGAGTTTGCACTCTAGTACCTTCATTCCCATTTTCATTATTGGTGGGTGAACTCGCATCTATTAATGGTATACATCAATGACCAGTAATCAGACGATGGACAATTATGTTCGACCTCGACACCTCTATTCGCATAGTAGGACATGTAATTGTAGCGGATTGTGTATAATACCTTCCAGATTGGTGGCATTTCATATATGCTATCTCCTTGATTGTGACAGTGTTCATGAGATTTCAGCTCTCGTGACTTAATTCCAGTCTATGTTAGATGTTTCCAGCCATTATGGAGATCTTGATCCATTATATATCTTTAGCCTTCATGAATATCATGATCCTTTGTATATCTTCATCATGGATATTTTGATCTATCTATATTGTATGTAGCGATGACCAAACATGTCAGATTTTGTATCATGACTATTCATGGCCATTGTACTTTTATGTATCCGAGACTGTTATATCTACTTGCAGTTATGTGCAAAGTTTGATTATTGTATTGTACTATTGGATGGCTGGTTCGTCCACCTAGTTCTTCATCACTCCACTTCTAGGATGGAATTATAATGTATTTCGGCCATCGTATGACCCCTCTAACCTCAAACATTAGGGGGCATCTGTTACAGCTGATTTTACCACACATGGTGGATCACACCTTAATGGCCTTCCCTATCCCTCTGTAGACTCTTTAGACCCCATGGATCATTTTTTTACCTTTTATGTTTCCAATATCATCCCTAAAAACATGTCTTATTTGATATACGCGACTTTTAAACCTACTGTCACGTATATACGTGGATTTGACCCTTAAACCCACGTACATCGGGATGTGTGCAAAAGGCCAAATAGTTTTGGATTTTTCCTTTATGTGGATTCAAATCACTTGTCTCTTGGCCTTCTATATTCCTTGAGATCACTTGGATTTGACCTTCCATTACCCCATTGACGCACTATATAAAGAACCCTTTGGATACATTGAAAGGAGAGGAATTGAAGAGCAAGAAAAGTATAGTCCATTTTTGCTGGAGCTTATACTTGATTCTACATCTTTTTGTCCCTTGCAACACTTTGTGTTATTCCCAAGCTTTCCTTTTCTTGTGAGCTTGCTATCAAGAGATGGAGGATTGAAGTGGTGGAGGACGCATTTTCTCCGATTCCCAAACGTGCCGACAGAGGTTGTCACTATTGTAATCTCTATTTTATATTAATAGAAATATATTTTCCTATACAATAATGTGTATTTAAATGAGTACTGAATCCATGGATTCTTTTAAATTCTTATATGTTATTGATTATATATGCTCGAGTAGGTCTAACACAATTATATATAGCATGCTTGTCTTGTTTGCTGAATGTTGAGATAGTAAATTACTTATACAAGCGAGAGTGGAAAATCTCAATAGGGATCTACATCAACCGTCTGGAATAAGGCATGTATCGAGATCCTTTAGTGTTAGATGTTTCATTTGTCTTCCATATAGGAAAGGATTTATTTCTGTGGTTACTCTGTCTATTGTGGTACCCCAAGCCATAGGAAGTTTTCTCTGTAACAAACACACTTCATACAATACTTGGTACTGCATTTTAATCTTAATGATGAGTCAGGACACCATGCACCAAATAGAAAAAATGCTAACCTCCAATAATGAGTCGAATGCTTCCATCAAACATCATCAATAATACATAAGGATCTACAATAGACACAACCAATACCACTGCATTATCAGAACTTGAACTTGTATTAGAATTTGGAACTTCAATGCACAATTCATGTGTCATGTATCCACCATCAAGGATACAAACTCCTCGTGCATATACTTGTACAACATGTCATCTGAAAAATGATATCGTTATTCATTCATGACAACATAAAATGTCAACCTATTTCCCACTATCTAGACAAATCCTTGAAATGAAAATGAATAAGGAAAATGACCATTTATGAGAACTCTGGTCCTACAATTTTAAACCGTCATTCAATACAAATTGTGTAATTTGAGATTTTTTTTAAAGCACTTTTTCAAATCAACCAATTTCCAAACAACAACCCAGAGTTGTGGAAGTAGTGAAATCAGCTATAGGACTTCAAAATTAGCTTACGATGCGCTTGTGTTAACCTTTGGGATTATCTTTGCAATTGAATAACTAATATGATGTTCATACCCTTCATCATGGAATCAAAGACTTAGAAGCCTCTTAAACATCTAGATCTGTTTTTGATGATCTTTAGTAATGTAGATTCCAGAATAAGGGGTTGAATATAGATTAATTTATATGAAATGCCCTCAAATTCCAGATCCAAGTCAATAAATGAAATTATGTTAAAAAATTGCAAATAATATCATTTTTTGTAGCCAATGATTAAGGTTTGTAACATCAGATAATTTTAACCTTTAAATAGATGTGAGATGAGGTACACATGAGGCTAAAATAGAGGTTAGATCTAGAAATGTCAATCACTTATTAATCTGAAACTTTCAACCCAATAAATCAGCCTTCAAATGACACCTTTAATTCTGCTTTTAACGAAAGTTTTAGTAGTGAATCCGAACAGATTTATAAAGTTGATTTCGAACCATGAATCTACCATAGAATTTACTACTCTAGAGTTGGTTTTCATGCATGTGAGTTATAGACAATTCCAGATCTATTAATACAGTAAAAGAAAGATGAACTGAGATTTTATAGGGGCATAAAAGTTGTGACTAGTTCCTACCAAATACAAGTGGACAAATGAGGTCAATTGAGGATCTTAAATATCTTGTTTAAGATCACTGCCTTATGGAATAAAAACAACGAAGCATATATATGACAGTCGAAGGAGGTAGGAGTAAGTACTTTATAATAAATTTTGGAATAGATAACCCCAATATATTACTTCTATTATGAAATTACAGTAGTCAATAACACTTCAGAAATAGATGAAAAAACAGCCAAAACAATGCCAACTTACCATATAAGATGTACCCCGAGCATTAGGGTAAGGGACATACCTCAAGAGGGTAAGAGAAGCCACTAAAATAGTAAATTAGATATGGAAATAACTAACTAGATATGGTTTAAGCCCTTTTCATCCCTCAAAATAGATGGTGGACCCGCCTAAATCTTTCTAAAAAATGTCCAACCCCCCAAGGGTCAATCCTAGGCCTTTTCCTTGCCTTTTTATATTTTCAAAGCTTGTAGATTTGACTGATGTACCTTTTGTATCTGTTATACCATATCTAAAAACTGCCCTAGAAAACAAAAGACATGGCATATTTTTCAATAAAACCACAGGAAAGACGCGCCCTTGGGAATTCAACAAGACACCTACTAGGGATCATTTTTCCAATGGAGCACAATTCCAAAATTCACGATATTGTTTGAAATGTGATTTCTACATTTTTAGGGTTTTTCCAAATATTTATTTTTCGTATTTAATAAAAATTTCATTTTCATAAAGTGTATAAGAATGACCTGCAACCAGATTTCTTTTAGCTCTACTGATAATGTTTTTTTTTTTTTTGGCAAGTAGGTGAAATCTATCTTTCGCAAATGGACTGCTGGTTCTTACAGGTTCAACAGGTAACAATCGATCAAGTAGAAGCTTAATTCATAAGGTAGCAAGAAGTATATCTATTGCATGTTAATATGCTAGTAAATAAACTGATTATTTAAAAACAAGCTCTGATGAGGTAAAGTAACTGTCTTTTATTCATGAAAGTATTTATGTCAAATTCGAAGGTAAAGATTTCCAATAGAGTACATGTTTTCTATTTCGTCTCTATCTTACTAGCCATGGAATTTATCAACCTGTAGCTTGTATGTAAATATGCTCATCATTAAGTTATAAACTGCAGTACTTACATTATCGCCTTGCTACATGTATTAATGTAACAACATACAATACCACATTATTTTATAATGTACTAATCTGATTGTTACTTGCATCCTGTAGATATCTTACTACCTGGAAATTTCTATGACAATATGAGTTTGGTTATTGTAACTAGATGCATCATCTTAAGATGGAATACTGCCTACCATCACTTTAATAAGTCTAAGTCATAGGTAAATACATTATTAGTATTATTCCTATAATTATAAACCTTGTGCATGGTTTACTCCATAGTAAAATTACTATTAACATGTTGTCTCACTTATAATAAGTTGTAGTTTATAATAACTACTATGGTAGATTTTACTACCTAGAACTCCTAATCTGAGGTCTACATCAAGTGAAACTATATGACAAATATTCTTATACTATGCAAGTAAACTTAAACAATCACAAAATGTCTTTAAATAATGATAGGATCCATTAATATTGTTATTAACAAGTTGAGTATACAAACTATTATTTGTAAAAGATTACACCAAGGTTGAGCCTTGTGATTGTTTATTTGTTATGGTTTAAATACCTTTACTCTTATAGTCAAACGACATATATTATAACTAACCCTAAACCATTGGTTTCAAATAATATAGTTTGAACTTTAATATAATATGTAATTATTTTAACGTCGTTTTGCAAAGTGTACACACAAACTGTTATTTGGAAATACTTTATTGTATGGTCGACCTTGGGATTGTTCCAATGGAAAGGTTGTTATATCCTTACTCTAAGGTCAACATTATGAAATCATTGTTAACCAATATCACAACCCTCAAAACTATTGATTACAATGATATAGTTTTTATGTTATCATTGGTGAGATTATATATACACACTCCATAGTCGTGTGCATAGTTCGCTTATATATCATTGTAATAATAATTGGATGATTGGAATACACATATGACTATAGACAATACCCACGCATAGTTTAAATATTTGGAGGGCACGTGGTCTTCTCTTTCCCATGCATTAGTGACTTAAAAGATTGGAAACCCTATTCACCTGTCATTTGTCTCCGAGGGTTTCACTGGCCCGCGGGCTGCTCTGTGTATTTTTCTTGGCAGCCATGAGAGGCTGCTCCTCTACTTGATTGCTCCATGGCTTGTGTTTGTTGTTGCAGTAGTTTCATTTCTCAGTATTAGGCTCCATAACTTCATTGTTGTAACCTTACTGCACGAGTGGTTATTTGTTTTGTGTGTGGCTCTCGGCCTGTCCATATTTTCAATTATGTTCTACTCGTGGCTTATCACAGCTTTGTGAAGCTTGAGCTCATTGACACTGTCTTCACTCCAGGTTCGGTGTATGGGTTTATGTCCTTCTCTGCATAAATTACTTAAGTTGGTGACAACTTCGTCGTTGCTCGAAATATCTTCTTGCTTACAGGTAAAGACAACTCCAATCTTCATTATGCAAATTCTTTGTTAAGTTATTTAATACAGTTAGGGTTTTAAGTTTAGAAACTGATCTTTTTGCTAATCCTCAATAATGTGTTTGTTACAGGAACCCATGACAACTCGAAACTTCAGTGAAGAGGAAAACAACAGCCGGCTTCCGTGGACTCATGGCCCCAACCGGTAAGCCCTGATTTCAAACTAGGTTTTACCATACTTGCAATGAGGGTTGTTGAAGGAGGAAATACAGTGCTTGGAAACCTGTTTCGATTTCTCGTTAGTTAATATATTTTAATATGATGTTTATTTCCAGTTTTTATGTGCAAACCCTTGCTGTTATGTTGCGTAATACCGGCCTTCGAGCTGTGATATGTATTTGGTTTTTAATTTAGGATTCATCCTTACGGCTTGACAATGTATTACAATTGGTTTTATAAATACATATTTTGTTAAAATTGAGCTCTGTCTCACGTTGTTATGATTTCGTTAACGTGTAAATAATGATATTGTAAAATAGGGTTTTTCCTTCTTCAACTGTCAGTGAATAAATTTATTGTTTATGATACATTTATAAGTAAATAATATTAATATGAAGACTATGGAATAGTCATAATGTAAATTTATTAATTTTATTCTTATCATTCCAGAATATAATAGTTAGGGTTTAATGAAAATAAAACCCTTGTGTAAATGTATTCTTAACTAAATTATTACTTGGGCACTGTTTCTGGATTGCTTTAGTTTTCACTATTACAGGTGTATTATTATTTATTAACCTGTTAATGAAGTATTTAATTTTAAAATAGGTTGTAAATACATTTTAAAGTTTTAATAACAAGACTATTTTCAGTCTAATGCATAGTTACAGTTCCCTTGAAAATTTTAAATCTCAGTTAACAATGTAACTGGATATAGATTAACTTATACTTGAATAGTTTAGTTGAAAAGGGTTTCGACCCTTAGTTTCTTTTCAAAGGTTATAAGCCTGTTCTATAAAATAATAAATAGTTCCTAATTATGTAATTCTCAATTTTATTTCATTTAATATTTATATTTACATTTATTTCATTTACTATTCTGTAGATTACAGTTATTCAGAACTATGTAAAGAATAGATGGTTAACCTTAGAACTCTATTTATTTAGCATAAAATAAGGGTTTATATATATAACCCTAATCTAGTTTTTATTAAACAATAGTTTTGAGATTTAGTATTAGTTTTAAAAGAAATAGTGCTTGGTTAGTAACTTGTTTATATAATTAGCAGTTATTTGCTATAAACTTTTATTTGTATCAGTATACTATTACTGTAACTCTAGTGTAGTTACTATTTCTTTTGTTGCATTTTTATTTAGTTATACTTAGTAAAACAGTAAACACAAATGAAACATAACATTGTTTTTCCTAACATTTTAAACATTGAAATAAATTTACTCTGCTATCTAAAGATACAAGATCCTATCTACTATTTTAATTCTATTAATAATTCTTTCATCTACTTAAAGTATTCTAACCATGCTAGAGTACGACCTAGTTTCCATGTGTGGAAAAACACAGTGTAGAAATTTATTTTCATTCTATTTCACTAATCTCTATACAAATTTCATTTCTATAACAATCTAATAAGAATACTAAATCTAGAATTTCACAAACTATGAACATTTAACATTCACATTGCAGTTAAACTAATATTTATTTAACGAAAACAGTAAAACAAAATAACATAGAACCTGCTGAGGACAAGACGGCAACAACTTTAGGAGGTCGTTCCTCCCTACCAATCTCATGGAGAGCGCTCAAACAACGCTTCCTTAGGACCCCCGAGCTTGTTTCTGGTCTTATTGGCTGAGAACTAGGTGGAGAATGTAAACAGTAAAACCCTCTGTCAACTGACTAGTTCAATACCTCAGTAAAACACTATGCTCGCAGCAGTATGATCTTCGGCTTAAAAGCTGCAACTAGATCAATCAGTAGTTATCCCCTCAAACACTTTCCAGTTTTCCCTTCCATTGAATTTTTCTGAAGTACATTCATTCATCCTGAATGATCACCTCTCTAGAATGAGCAGCCTCAGTTCTCTTAAATAGAAATTTTTATAAATATTGCCTAGGTCTTTTGGGTCAGTTTTCATTAATTGAGCCACCTGTTTTGATTCCACTTTCTTGGGGAACCATGACCACAAATGTAGGGAGTTGGTCACCTACAACAATTGGAAGTGGTTTGAGGATGCTACCACATGTCAGTTTTCTCTCCACCTAGTCTCCTCCACCAATTTGACCAGTAAACACTCTTTTAACAGCTCTACTAAGTTGTTGTCTCCTCATTTATTTATTTATAAATAAAGCATTCAGAATTTACATTAAATATCCTTTACCCCACTGGATCATCAATTACAACTTAGAATAAAATTTAACATATTGTTCCTCAAATAATATAAAATTGTTTTTACAAAATTGGGGCATGTGACATACACACCCCCTTAAATGATAACATCGTCCTTGATGTTATTTATTCCTCGTCCTCAGAATTCCCTTGGAACATAATTGGATATGCATCCCGCGTATGAATTTCCAATTCCCTGGTGGCTTCCTCCTGACTAAGGTACTTCCATTGCACCTTCACCTGACCAATGGTGTGGTTTTGAAGTGTGATCTCCCTCCCCCCGAGGATATCGTCCAGTTCCGCCAGAAAATCTCCTTCTAGTTCCACCTGTACATCATTCTAGTTGACAACATGATTAGCATCATGAACATATTTCTTTAATACAAAAATGTGAAAAAAATTATGAACTCTTAAATTTGGTAAGGCTAAGTGATAGGCTACCTGTCCAATTATGGACAGTATTTCAAAAGGACCATAGTATCGAGGTGCTAGTTTTGCACAACTACCCAACCTCAGAGAGCTCTTTTTGAGTCTCACCTTGATGAACACATGTTCACCTACCTGAAACTCTTTTGGAGTTCTTTTAAGGTATGCTTGACTTTTCTGTCGATCTTGTGCAATTTTCAGATTACCTTGTACCTTCTTTACAAGTTTTTCCATTTATTTCAATAATTCAGGACCTAATACTA
Organism: Pseudotsuga menziesii; assembly: GCA_001517045.1. Lineage (NCBI taxonomy): Eukaryota > Viridiplantae > Streptophyta > Pinopsida > Pinales > Pinaceae > Pseudotsuga > Pseudotsuga menziesii. The sequence goes on from LPNX010786627.1 coordinate 559,333, forward strand.
ATCTATCCACCGGATTACTTCAAGAGATAGGAGTGTTACACTTCCTTCCATACAAGATTTTGAAAGGACTAAATATAGCTAAAGCTTGATAATTATTATTCTAAGCAAATTCTACCAGATGCAAATAATCCCCCCATTTACCTGGCTGATCCTTTACATACATTCTTAGTAAATCTTCCAATACTTGGTTTACTCTTTCAGTGTGTCATTAGTTTGAGGATGGATCGAATTACTAAAATTTAGTGTAGTGTTTAATCCTTTAAACAGATATTTCCAAAAGTTACCTGTAAATTTAGGGTCTTGATCTGAGATTATAACTTTTGGTATTCCATGCAGTCAGAAAATTTGTTTTAAAAAGATATCGGCTATGTTTGCAACTTTATACGTAGTTTTTACTGATATAAAATGGGCTGCTTTACTTAATTTTTCAAGTACTATCATTATAGAATCATTTAAATTATGATTTTTAGGCAGTCCAGTAATAAAATCAAGACTAATTATCTCCCATTTCCACCTAGGAATGGGCAATGGCTGAAGTAATGCAGCTGGGTGTTGATGTTCAGTTTTTACTTGCTGACATTGAGAACACCTAGCAATATATTCTGCTAGTTCAGTCTTTATGTTTGGCCAAAAATATTCTTTTCTTAACATAGTTATAGTCTTCTGATAACCTGGATGGCATGAGTATGGAGTTTTATGGATTTCATCTAAAATTAATAACTTAACTTTATGTATATTAGGTACATACATTCTGTTTTTATACAGTAAAAAATCCTTTTTCAGTCAAGTTGTACCCTTTACTTAAACTTTCTATTGGATTTTATTTCGCTTTTGCTTGTAATTTTGGGTAAATTTCATCTTGTTCTAACCCTGCTTTAAGCTGTTCTTCTAGAACTGTTGTATAAGTGCTGATAACTGCTGCAAATTTCAGCATTGCATTTCGACTTAATGCATCAACAATTTTTTTTTCTTTCCCTTTAATGTGCTGAATTTCGAAATCATACTCACTTAGAAAAGTTATCCACCTAGCTTGTCTAGTATTTAGGTTAGGTTGATCTAACAGATATTTTAGTCCTTTATTATCTGTCATTAAAATAATTTTTCTTCCAATTAAATGATGACGCCACATCTTTAGAGCATGTATGACAGTAGCTAATTCCAGGTCATAAGTTGCATAATTCTTTTCATGAATTTTTAATTTCCTAGGCTCATAAGCAATAACATGCCCTTATTGAGTCAATACTCCACCTAAACCATCATTACATGCGTCAATACACACTACAAAATCTTTATTTGGATCAACTATTATTAAAATAGGTGCACTAGTTAATAAAGTTTTTAACTTTTTAAAACTCTCCTCGCACTTCTTATTCCAATCAAATTTCTTTCCCTTCTTCTGCAAAGAGGTTATCGGATTTGGATTCTCGAAAACCCTTCAATGAACCTCCGGTAATAACCAATAATTCCCATGAAGGATCAAACATCATTTACATCTTTAGGAACTGGCCAATCTTCAATCACCTTTATCTTTTAGGGATCCACCGAAATTCCTTCTTTAGTCACCACATGACCTAAGTATTGGATTTTATCCTTAAAGAAATCGCATTTACTAGAATTTGCAAAGAGTCGATGATCTCGTAGCTCTTGCAAAACAATTTTTAAATGTTCTTTATGCTCTTCTTCAGATTTCGAATGGATTAATATGTCATCGATAAACACAACCACAAACTTATCCAAATATTTATGCATTACATTATTCATTAAACACATAAAAATAGTTGGGGAATTAGTAAGCCCAAATGACATGACGACAAACTCGTAATGGCCATATCGAGTCCTAAAAGATGTCTTAAAAATATCTTCATCTTTAATCCTAACTTGGTGATATCCATACCGCAAATCAATTTTTGAAAACACCATAACTCCACGTAGTTGATCAAACATATCATCTATGTGAGGCAACAGATATCTATTTTTAATAGTCATCTTATTCAATTGACGGTAATCTATACAAAATCATAGAGTTCCGTCCTTTTTCTTAACGAAGATGATAGGTGCCCCCCTAGGGAGACACATTGGGTCAAATATACTTCTTGTCAATAAGTTCTTTTAATTGTGACTTAAGTTCATTAAGTTCAAGTATGTTCATCCGATAAGGGGCCTTTGAGCTGGGTACTACACCAGGTACCATATCAATGGTAAAATCTAGTTCCCTTTTCAGAGGCAGTCCCAGAATTTCTTTGAAAATACATCTGCATACTCTTTTAAAATTGGTATATCCTGCAATTTTAATTTATCTGTATTATTTAGATTTTCCTCATTAGTTATTGTTACTACATAAGCATTTCAACCTTTCCTAACAGCTCTCTTAAGTTGCAGAGAATAAATTTTCCTTATAGTTGTTTTTCTAGGGATTCCCTTTACGCTTATTGGTTTTCCATCTTTATTTATACCAGTAAAGGTTTTATCATAATAATTTAAGATCACCCTATGTTTTTATAACCAATCCATATCGATTAGTATGTCATAAGAACCCAAAGGTAGTACATTAATATTTAAAAAAGTTTCAAATTGATCCATAACTACTGCACAATTCTTTACAAAACTAGTTACCTTCCTCTTTGCACCAGTAGCTAGCTGAACCAACCAAGAACTTACAAATTTTTCAACAGGAAGCTTACATTTTTCTACCAAATTAGTTGAAAAATAACTTAAACTAGCTCTTGGATCAATTAAAATAGCTATGGGTGTTTGTTTTATTTTATGTTCTACTTCCACCATGGAAGTTTCATAATCTTCTTGTCGATTCTCCAAGGCTGCATTGATCCTAGGCATAGTCCTTGCTAAATATCCAACAGTCATCTCATCCTATATTGTATGGATATTACTGACAGTCTTTTTCCGATTAGGACGGATTGAGGCATAATGTGGGCCATTACACTCCCAGCACTTTATGGGTTCTTTTTGTTCAAAGTTGTTTTGTGTAATTACCATGATTATTAGCAGACTCTTTACTCTTTTGATTGTTCTGATTGTTTGGTGAATTATTATTATTCCCTTGGAAATTCTTATTAGAAAAATTTCTAGCCTTATTATTTTTAGAATTCCGATTGGGCACAAACTCTTTCTTCTTTTGATCATAATTATTATTCTTTTTGGCCTTCAAGTTGGCCATACTCTCCTTTTTCCTATTCTGTTCATAACAGAAATTAGCTTTCCTCATAGCTTCTTCCAGAGTTTTAGGATTGTCATACTCAATCCTATCATTTATGTGATAAGGTAGACAGCTAAGAAACCACTGTACCTTTGGTTTTTCATCTACAAGGTATGGTACATACCTAAATAGACTTAAAAACTTACTGTTCAAATCTTTCATAGTCATTGTACCTAGTTTAAGCTCATAGAATTTTTTAGCTCTTTCTTCATAGTACTGTTCAGATAAAAATTTCTTTTTAAATTACTTCTTGAAGGTACTCCAATTTATGTTCTTCTCTTTTATTCCTTTCACTCTCTTTAAATCTTGCCACCATATATCAACTTTCCTTAAAAGATTATAGATAGCCATTCTAGCGTTTAATTGGTTAGAATAGTTATATATATATAGAAGTACTTCTTCATCCCAGATAGCCAGGATTCCGCTTCCTCCCCCTTCTCAGTTTCCCCATTAAAGGTTGGCGGTTTGATATTTTTAAACTCTCCATAAATTTCTTCATATGGTTTATATTTTCTCTTTCTGGTATAGTGGTTATCCTCACTACTATCACTAGTAGAATGAAAATTACGTTGATCACCAAACACTTCGGAAGATGAGCTGCTTTCATTTTTAGTCTGTTTAATACTTTTATACTTATGTTGGTAACTTATATCTTCTGAATCAGCTCTTTTACCCCTTCCCTCAGTTTGAAATCTTTCAGTTAGGGTCTGATTCAGCTCCTCCTGAGCTCTCAGAATCCTCTCATTTTCTTTTTTAATAGATTTCATTTCAGATTTTAATTCTTTTACTGTTTTTAAAATTTCTAAGGAATTAGTGGTTATGTCTTCTTGTATAGAGTCTCTTTGTAATTTTTCTTGTTTAGTAAAGGGATATTCCTCTTCCACATATTCCTCCAGTCTTTCCATACCTGTTGTTAAACTCAAAAACAAATTTCTTGTTGAATAACATTAAAAGAAAACAACATTAGCAAAATGATTTAATACACTATTTCATATAATCAAGTTGGGCTTCATCAAGGCCTAGTGTTTGAACCTTGTGCTCTGATACCACATGTCATAACCCCGAATTTTCACAAAAATTTAAAATTTTTAATGTAACATAAAATGTCTAAAGTCGTAGTTTAATAACTACTAGTGGCTTAGCGGAAAATGAAGCAGTTTAACAATTGATATTAATTAGTTTCATAACACAATAACTAATACAACTATAGTTTTCATAAAGTGTATAAGAATGACCTGCAACCAGATTTCTTTTAGCTCTACTGATAATGTTATTTTTTTTTGGCAAGTAGGTGAAATCTATCTTTGAAAACTTCGGCTTACTTAGCATTATGCTAACGCAGATGGACTGTTGGTTCTTACAGGTTCAATAGGTAACGATCAATCTAGTAGAAGTTTAAGGTAGAAAGAAGTATATCTCTTGCATGTTAATATGCTAGTCAATAAACTGATTATTTAAAAACAAGCTCTGATGAGGTAAAGTAACTCTCTTTATTCATGAAAGTATTTCTGTCAAATTCGAAGGTAAAGATTTCCAATAGAGTACATGTTTTCTATTTCATCTCTATCTTACTAGAAATGGAATTCATCAACCTGTAGCTTGTATGTAAATATGCTCATCATTAAGTTATAAACTTCAATACTTACATTATCGCCTTGCTGCATGTATTAATGTAACAACATACAATACCACATTATTTTATAATGTACTAATTTGATTGTTACTTGCATCCTGTAGAGATCTTACTACCTGGAAATTTCTATGAAATTATGAGTTTGGTTATTGTAACTAGATGCATCATCTTAAGATGAAATACTACCTACCATCACTTTCATAAGTCTAAGTCATAGGTAAATACATTATGAGTGTTATTCCTATAATTATAAACCTTGTGCATCGTTTACTCCATAGTAAAATTACTATTAACATGTTGTCTCACTTATAATAAGTTGTAGTTTATAATAACTACTATGGTAGATTTTAACTACCTAGAACTCCTAATCTAAGGTCTACATCAAGTGAAACTATATGACAATGATTCTTATACTATGCTAGAACCAATTAAACTTAAACAATCACAAACTGTCTTTAAATAATGATAGGATCCATTAATATTGTTATTGACAAGTTGAGTATACAAACTATTATTTGTAAAAGCTTACACCAAGGTCGAGCCTTGTGATTGTTTATTTGTTATGGTTTAAATACCTTTACTCTTATAGTCAAATGACATATATTATAACTAACACTAAACCATTGGTTTCAAATAATATAGTTTGAACTTCAATATAATATGTAATTATTTTAACGTCATTTTGCAAAGTATACACACAAATTGTTATTTGGAAATACTTTATTGTATGGTCGACTTTGGGATTGTTGCAATGGCAAGGTTGTTATATCCTTACTCTAAGGTCAACGTTATGAAATCATTGTTAACCAATATCATAACCCTCGAAACTATTGATTACAATGATATAGTTTTTATGTTATCATTGGTGAAATTATATATATACACACTCCATAGTCATGTGCATAGTTCGTTTATATATCATTGCAATAATAATTGGATGATTGGAATACACACATGACTATATACAATACCCACACGTGGTTGAAATATTTGGAGGGAACGTGGTCTACTCTTGTCCATGCATTGGTGACTTAAAAGATTGGAAACCCTATTCACCTGCCATTTGTCTCCGAGGGTTTCACTGACCTGTGGGTAGCTCTGTGTATTTTTCTTAGCGGCCATGAGAGCATGATCCTCTGCTTTATTTCTCCATGGCTTGTGTTTGCTATTGCAGTAGTTTCATTTCTCAGTCTTATGCTCCAGAACTTCGTTGTTGTAACCTTACTGCGCGAGTGGTTATTTGTTTTGTGTCTGGCTCTCGGCCTCTCCATATTTTCAGTTTAGTTCTACTCATGGCTTGTCACAGCTTTGTGAAGCTTGAGCTCATTGACACTTTCTTCACTCCAGGGTCAGCGTAGGGTTTTATGTCCTTCTCTGCATAAATTACTTAAGCTTGTGACATCTTCGTCGTTGCTCGAAATCTCTTCTTGCTTACAGGTAAAGACAACTCCAATCTTCATTATGAAAATTCTTTGTTAAGTTATTTAATACAGTTAGGGTTTTAAGTTTAGAAACTGAGCTTTGTGCTAATCCTCAATAATGTGTTTGTTACAGGAACCCATGACAACTCGAAACTTCAGTGAAGAGGAAAACAACAGCCGGCTTCCGTGGACTCATGGCCCCAACCGGTAAGCCCTGATTTCAAACCGGGTTTTACCCTACTTGCAATGAGAGTTGTTGAAGGAGGAAATACAGTGCTTGGAAGCCTATTTTGGTTTCTCGTTAGTTAAGAGATTTTAATATGATGTTGCTTTCTATTTTTTATGTGCAAACCCCTGCTGTTATGTCGAGTAATACCGGCCTTCGAGCTGTGATATGTATTTGGTTTTTAATTTAGGATTCATCCTTACAGATTGAAAATGTATTACAGTTGGTTTTATAAATACAGATTTTGTTAAACTTGATCTCTATCTCGCGTTGTTATGATTTCGTTAACCTGTAAATAATGATACTGTAAAATAGGGTTTTTCCTTCTTCAACTCTCAGTGAAGAAATTTAATGTTTATGATACATTTATAAGTAAATAATATTAATATGAAGACTGTGGAACAGTCATAATGTAAATTTATTAATTTTATTCTGATCATTCCAGAATATAATAGTTAGGGTTTAATGAAAATAAAACCCTTTTGTAAATGTATTCTTAACTAAATTATTACTTGGGCACTGTTTTTGGTTTGCTTCAGTTTTCACTATTATAGGTGTATTGTTATTTATTAACGTGTTAATGAAGTATTTAATTTTAAAAGATGTTGTAAATACATTTTAAAGTTTTAAGAACAAGACTGTATTCAGTCTAATGCACAGTTACAGTTCCCTTCTAAATTTTAAATATCAATTAACAATGTAACTAGATATAGATTAACTTATACTTGAATAGTTTAGTTGAAAAGGGTTTCGACCCTTAGTTTCTTTTCAAAGGTTATAAGCCTGTTCTATAAAATAATAAATAGTTTCTAAATATGTAATTCTCAGTTTTATTTCGTTTAATATTTATATTTACATTTATTTCATTTACTATTCTATAGATTACAATTATTCAGAACTCTGTAAATAATAGATGGTAAACCTTGGAACTCTGTTTATTTTTCATAAAATAAGGGTTTATATATATAACCCTAATCTGGTTTTTATTAAATAATAGTTTTAAGATTAAGAATTAGTTTTAAAAGAAATACTGCTTGGTTAATAACTTGTTTATATACTTAGCAGTTATTTTCTATAAACTTTTATTTGTATCAGTATAGTATTACTGTAACTCTAGTGTAGTTACTATTTCTTTTCCTGCATTTTTATTTAGTTATACTTAGTAAAACAATAAACACAAATGAAACATAACACTGTTTTTCCTAACATTTTAAACATTGAAATAAATTTACTCTGCTATCTACAGATACAAGATCTTATCTACTATTTTCATTCTCTTAAGAATTCTTTCATATACTTAAAGTATTCTAACTGTGCTAGAGTACGACCTGGTTTCCAGCTATGGAAAAACACAGTGTAGAAATTTATTTTCATTCTATTTCACTAATCTCTATACAAATTTCATTTCTATAACAATATATTTGTTTTTAACAGAAACTATGAACATAAATATATAAAAGGGGGCTGCGCACAGCCATGCGTTACAGAGATAGTAGTTTCATCAGAGAATATACATCAAAAAGGCTGTCAAAGAAAACCAGCCATGGGATTGTCCAAAATACCCTGCACACTGACTGTTCAAAGCTTTTAAAACTGATAAAGGGGTAAACCCTTACGAACTGAAAACAGATAAGGAGGCAAAAAAACATTTAACATAACTTAAAGGAAACAGATTACTACATATTCCTATTGTTTCTCGGCTGGACTACTGACTCCTCTTCCATGGGGAGGGCCGCTTCAGCAACTTCGCCATTGATTTCGCCATTCACCCGTCTGGACTGGTGCATTTCAATGAATCTCTGCAGATCCTCTTGAATTCTGTCCATTTTCCCATGCATTACCCGGAGGCTGCTCTCATTATCGTCAATGCGGGCGTCATTGTTGCTCACTTGCTGGGAGGTGTAGCTTACTGTGTCAGCCATCCTTTTTATCTCCTCACTCATTTCTTTGGTGTCCACAACGTTAATGGCTAGAAGATTATAAAGCCGATGGAGGTTCTTCTTAATGTCCATCCAATCGCCTCCGTGAGCCATACCTTTAACCCCAGGCGAGATGGATAGACCAGCAAACAAATTGATAGGCACGTTGACAAAGTTGCCTGTAATTCTTCGAAGATTCTTGAATGCAGAAACGAGAGAATTGAGCACCTCTAACTCATAAGACAACGAGTGATTACCTGCCTGAAAGAGACCCGAAGATCCCACAACGCCCAGCACCCTGTTCTGCCCGGAGTCCAAAACCCAAACACTTTCTGAATCCCTTTGCTCAGCAACCCGAAATTCTGGCTGACTGAAACCTGCGCCAAAGGACAATACTGCCAAGACGAGCCAATCTTTCACCAACGAACGCGATAATGGGAGAACCTTCCAAGGGAGGCCCTGAAGCCACCCTTCACTAACGCCCAGAACCACCTGTCCCAGAATTCTTTGAATTTCAAAAATGCCAGAGGTTGCAGAGGAGGGGTTCCGGATCGACATTCTGAAACCGAGGATGGAGGAAGGACCGGGATAAACAAAAGCCCAAACGTGCGAGAGATGAATGCGAAGGCTCCAAAGGCTGGTAAGCGTTAAGGCGGACGTGACCAGATGGAGGGAGGTTCTAGGAGGGATACACGCGGCGTTGGGAGGAGGATGGATGATTAATAGCGTGCAGCCGGCGAAGGACAGCAGCAGCAGGGTGGCGTTAATGCTTGGGATGAGGGGGTTTGATGAGAGGGGAGGGTGAAGAGGGGATCCCAAGCCCCAAGCGCACGACCTTCTCCACCTTAGGCTTAGGAGTGAGACCATAGTTTTAGGCAAAAAACAAAAATTTCTTCCCCTTAACATGAGGAAAATCCAGGTTTCAAAGAATAATGTGTGCCAAATGTATATTGCCTGAGTCATTAAGGAATATAGATGTGGGAGGGAGGATCCCCATCCTGTTTATAAACTCCTTGCGAAAGGGTTGCCCCGATGTTAGCCATAGCATTAGCAGCTTTATTGTTGATTCTAAGGATGTGCAAGGGCTGATAGGAGTGAAGCCAAAGAGATTTGACTTTATTATACAGGCGTCGACATCTAACAGCTCTCGAGGGGTAACCATTAACTATTTTTGAAATGACATGTTTGGAGTCTCCAAAAATTAAGGCCTTGCGGTGTTTTTTGGCCTGAAGAAAATGCAGACCTTGGAGCAAGGCCAACCATTCTGCTTCGTTATTGGTCCTGATCCCTAACCCCCAAGCAAAGGAATGTTCAGTTTTTCCGTCGGGATCAAGAATGACCCCCCCCCGCACCTGCCACCCCTGGATTGCCTTTCGAGGCACCATCAAAGAAGAAAGAATAGATCTTCCTCTCCTTAATCCAGCTTTGAAAATCTTTGCTAGGAACTCGAATCTCCCAGGGCTGCAGTCTTTGATTCTTGGCATGTCGATTGGTGATGACATTGGTCTGAAGGGAGCTCTTTTCTCTGAAGAAAGCCTTACACCAGGAGAAGTACGGCTCTGGGATGGATTCCTGGACAGGAAGGTTAATGTTGCTAGCGGCAAATTTCTCTATTACCATCCCTATGGTTTTGGCCGCAATTTTGGCTGGAGAAGTCTTTTTCTCTTTGAATATAGCCCTGTTTCTGGCCAACCAGATTTGCCAGCATAAATTTTTTGGGATAGCAGCCCAAAGACGACCCAAGATTGGTTTATTCCCTAACGAGCCTGGAAAATAGTGATGCCACTCCTTGAAGAGCTGAGATAAAATGCCAGGGAAGTGAAAATTCATACCTTGAGGGAGGACTGATCCCCAAACAGGGAGGGAGACTTTGCATTGGAGGAAAATGTGAATCGAAGACTCTTCTTCAGAGTTACACAAAGGACATCGAGAAGGCCCATTTATGCCTCTTTTCCTAAGGTTTTCTGCTGTGAGGAGGTTATTGTGGCAGAGAAGCCAGATGAAGCTATTGACCTTGGGAATGCAGTCTGCTCTCCAAACCTTCTTCCAAAGTCGATCTATGCCATTGCTTTCCTTGGATATTCTTTTGTATCCTTCCTTGACACTATAATTCCCCGATTCCCCCCAGCCAATTCGGTCCTTCGCTGCAGCCTTTGAAGGGGACATTCCGTGGAGAGAGGCGAGGAGGAGGTCGGCGGCTGCTTTCAACGGAGTAGGGGGAGAAAGCTCTTTCCATCCTACCTAATGCCCTTGATCGTCCCAACGGGAGATATCATGAAGCGTGGAAATTCCCTGATCCTTCGCCCATTCTGCTAGAGGAGACTGTCCTGGCAGTAAGGATCGTGGAGGGTGGCCCATAATTTTACTTTCCCAAATATTTATCCTTTTCCCGTTTCCAGGGATCCAATAACAGCTTTCTTTTATTGTGCTGAAGGAGGCTTTGCATAATTGCCAGAGAGTGGTTCCATTGCCCTCCCAATCTTTGTCTATCATTTTTGTCCTAGGTTTTCTGATGTACTTTCGCCTAATGACTTCCTTCCACCATTCTTTCCTCCCTGTGATTATTCTCCAAACCAATTTGGCTCCCATAGCTCTGCTCATCTGTTCCGGGTCTCTGATGCCTAGGCCACCCTGATTTTTAGCTTGTTTGACTGTGTCCCATTTCACCAAATGGAATTTTTTTGACTGAGTTTTGCCTCCTTGCCATAGAAATTTCCTGATTTCTTTACATATATTGTTCATTACAGTTTTGGGGGCTAATATCATGGAGCTGATATAAATAGGATACGAAGATAGGATTGATCTAAAAAGAACTGTCTTCCCAGCGAGATTTAGCCATTTCGACCCCAGAGCCTGAGTTTTGGCTTTGATTTTATGAATGATGGGGGTCCACATTGAGGATTTCACGATATTTTTAACAATAGGGATGCCCAGGTAAGTGAAGTGGGTCCATGAGGGATTTACTTTTATTTTCAAGGTCTGGGAGATACGGCTAAGGGTGGCGACTGGACTATTCCAGCCATAAATTTGACATTTGTTCAGATTGGTGGCACTTCCAGAGGATTGAAGGAATAAGTCTAGAGGGGGAAGCAAATTTCTGGCTATTTGAGCGGATGCTAAGCCCAACAGAATGGTATCATCAGCAAAAAGGGCATGGTTGATAGGAGGGACACCAGGACTAAAAGAGATGCCGGGAAGAGTGCCTTCAGCTTGAAGCCTGTTCAAAAGTCTACTGAAGGATTCGACAACCAATAAGTAAATAAAGGGGGAAAGCGGGCATCCTTGCCTAACTCCACGGGCGAGTTTGAAGAATGAAGAAGGTCTTCCATTTATAAGAGGAGCTATCCAGGGAGAGGAAATGCAGGCTTGAACTTGCTTTATGAAGATGTCGGGGAACCCAAATTTTTGAAGGATCAAAAAGATAAAGGCATGTCTTAATCTATCGAAAGCGTTGGCCAGGTCTAGTTTAATGGCCATTCCAGGCTCTCCTCTTTTGACACTAGAGTGGATGGCTTCTTGAACAAGAAGAATATTATCACTTATTTGTCTGCCTGATATAAAGCCACCCTGATTAGGGGAGATAAGGCGAGGGATGATCTGTTTGATTCTCAAGGATAGCACTTTGGAAAAGATTTTATAGGAGGCGTTGCAAAGGGAGATAGGCCGAAATTTTTTGATGGAGGTGGGGTTGCGTTCCTTCGGAATCAAGGCCAAAAATGTAGAGTTGGTGGCCCCTCCCATATTGCCTTTTGACATCCAAGACATGAGACGCATCAGATATTTCTTTATCACGTACCAAAAGATTCTATAGAAACATATGGGAAAGCCGTCTCGGCCTGGGGCCTTGTCCGGTTGAAGGCTCCAAATAGCTGTCTTGACCTCCTCCTCTGAAATGGGGGATTCAAGCTTAAGTCGATCCTCTTGATTGATGAGGGAGGGGATATCTGAGACCATTGTCTCCATGACATGTAGAGGAACTGGTTATTCATTCATATATAATTGCTCAAAGAAATTCCTTACCTCATTTGTGATGGCCGCCTGTCCTTGGAAGAGAGTGCCATCTTCCGCTTTTAGCTCTCGCATGGTATTCCATCTCTGTCTTTCTTTGCATTGATTTTGAAAGTATTTTGTATTCTGGTCTCCTCCTTTTAGCCAAAGAAGACGAGAACGAAGACGCCGGCCTTCCTCTTCCTGCCGAAGAATTTTCTGCAGAGTTGACTCCATCTCTATTTCCTTAACAAAGTGTTCCTTGGTGATTTCACCGGTTTCCATTTCATTTTGCAGAGATTCCATGTCTTTGATTATTTGCTCCTTTTGATGAGTTGGATCACAGTAATGCTTTTTTACCCACTGTTTTAATGCCTCCTTCACCTTTTTTAACTTTTGTTCCCAGGCATACGCTGGAGAGCCTGGAATGAAACACCGCCAAGCCTGGGAGATAAGATCATAGACGCCTTCCATTTCCAGCCAGATGCGATTGAATTTGAAGGGCAGCGGTCCAAGATTCTCCACCGGAGGAAAGAAAAAACAGATGGGCTTGTGATCGGAGACTGAAGAGCACAAAAGCTTAGTCTCCGGGATAGATCGGAGAAGGTGGGTACTTACCAAAAATCGGTCCAGCCTAGCTGCGATATATCCTGGACCCGTTCTTTTGTTGCTCCATGTGAACGTGCCATTTTTGGGAACTATATCTGTGAGATTCCAAAGCGATATTAAATCCTCTAGCCTTTCTCCATAGGGATCCCTGACTTTCGTTCCTCCTCTTCTCTCCTCAGGAGAGATAGTTACATTAAAGTCCCCAGCAATATAGCAAGGGAGAGTCTTTTTTCCATCAATTTGCTCTTCCAGAGAGTCCCAAAACTGGTCCTTTTGCACGTTCAGCGTTGGGCCATACACATTTCCCAGCCAGAATATTTCCTGAGTATCAACGTTCTCCAGTTTGATGAACATCCAGTTCCTATTTTCCATAGCAGTGTGTAGTTTAAAGTGGTCCTTGTTCCACCAGCAAAGGATTCCTCCAGAGGCTCCGTTGGCATCAGTGGCAAGACTTGTTCCTTTTGGCCAGACTTTTTGAAGTGTTTCCATACTATCTGTAGCAGATTTTTTTGTCTCCTGAAGAAGAAGAATGGAGGCGTATTCCATTGATTTTATTCTCTTAATAACTTCTATCTTTTGGAACCCTCCCAGACCTCTACAATTCCAGGAGACGATTTTCATTATTTCCTTTATTGCTTTAGAGCCTTTTCTCTCTCTTTTTTCTCCTCTTCTGGACTGATGATGTATTTGCTTGCTTGAGGTTTAACCAGAAAGTCTAGGTTGGACTGTTTCCCTGCCGCCTTTTCCCTAGCAACCTCTTGTTCTCTTATGATTTTGTTTGATTTCCTACCCTTCTTGGATGTCGGTTCCGGTTCTTCCATTGAGTTGTCTGTGGTATCTTCTGAGCTAGTTTTTTCCCTGGATCTTGTTATTGAGCCCTCTACTGTTCCTTCTGAGGTTTGAACCCCCTCCGATGTGCGCCCATTGCCCTCTCTTACTACTTCTTTCTCCTGGTTCTGAACTGGCTCTTTCCCCTCCATTGAAAGCCCTTTGCCCCCTTCCGCTACTTCTTTTTCCTAGTGCTGGGATGAGGAACCGGGGGCTTCTTTTTCCTTTGCCTGGGACGCTACAGGGAGAACTTCATGAGCTTCTTCTTCTTTATTTTCCTCCTCCAGAACTTCGAACCTATTTCCGGAGGTGCTCTTTGCTGGGGCGTTCTGCTGTTTTTGAGCCTTGATGGTCTTCTTACCACTTGCCGTGTTCCATCCCTCACTGGCCGCGTTCTCTGGTGAGGGTTTTTCAGGTTTCTTCGGACAGGACTTGGCAAAATGGCCATATTCGTGGCAGTACTTACATTTGAATGGGATTTGCTCATAATCTACCGTCTGCAAGTGATTCCAGCCGTCAATGGAGAGGTTAATGGACTCTGGTAGCCCTTTTTCAAGATCAACTTACACACAAATACGAGCACAAGAAAACATTGGGGCCTTCGGCTCGGATTTATCTATATACTTGCCTAGGGCATTCCCTATGGCTCTAAAATCCTCATCGTTCCAGCAATGAAGAGGAAGGTGAGGAAGCTTGACCCAAACGGGAACAGCTTTTGGAATGTCTTTTTCCGGGTTGAAGGATAAATCCCATTTGTTTAAGTACATACCTCTTGGGCCCATGAAGTAAGGCCCATTTCTGAAAATCAGGTCCCGATCCTCCTTCTTCTCGAAAATGAAGGTGAAATATCCCTTCCCACAGAAAATATGCTGGACTTCCCCCTGGATTAGGGTTCTCCAATTTTTATTTAGCCATACGTCCACGGATCGAGGGGATGGCCACAAACCAGTAAACTGTCCTATGAGGCCCTTTTCCGACAGGGCTACTGCTTTTCTCTTTGAAGCAATGGAGTTAAGCTTAACTTCCGGGACGTCCACTCTCTTGAAAAATCATGAGGAGGCGGCCACAGTGGACTGGGTGACAGGCTGCGAGGCGAGGATGTTCTGGAAACGCTCCTCCAGCGTGTCAGGGTCAGGCGAATCCATGCAGGCCGCCGAAAGGGCGAAGGCCCTCAAGCAGAACGGCTAGGGTTTTCAGAACTTCAGAGCTGGGTGGGAATTGAATACATAATTATCCATTTCTATAACAATCTAATAAGAATACTAAATCTAGCATTTCACAAACTCTAAAATTTTAACATTCACATAGCAGTTAAACTAATATTTATTTAACTAAAACAGAAAAAAAAAAAAACATAGAACCTGTTGAGGACAAGACGACAACAGATTTAGGAGTCTGTTCCTCCCTACCAATCTCTTGGAGAGTGCTCAAACAACGCTTCCTTAGGACCCCCAAGCATGTTCCTGTTCTTCTTGGCTGAGAACGGGGTGGAGAATGCAAACAGTAAAATGTTGAAATATTGTAACTTCAAAGAATATTCTATATGTATCTTTTGTGGTCCCCGATGGTCCTACCAGGAGAACCACTTGTATTATCTTGTACCTCGATGCTTCTAATCAGAAGAACTAATAATATTCATGAGGTTGTCTCCTGTATTTGTAAAGGTGGGTCATTAGCACCCCAGTGTGGTTACTTGAGCCTACATGTGTAACTCGAGCCTACATGATTAACTAGAGTCTACATGTCGGAGGAGTTAATTCAAGTGAACGAATGAATATAAATAGAGGTGTGGTGCTCCTCATTTGGGACACACACTCTCACTTGTGTAGCGCATTAGTGGAGAAGAAAAGAGTAGCTAGAGAAGGAGGAGGATCAGGCTTTGATCTCCTTGTTGGTTTTACCTTTTATCTTTTTGGGGCATCTATATTGAGGAAGATTTTGCTGGGTTTTTTCCTTTAGGGTTTTCCCAGGATAAATCTTTATGTTCCTTTTGTATGGCTGTACTTTTCTATCTTTCAGTGATCCTATTTATATGCTTTTGTTATGAATTCGAAATGAAATACTAATGATCTAGCTTAGCATATGAAAATAAACATGGCATCAGAGCCACCTTGAAAGAAGAAATTGTGCAGCTACAGAATCTAGGGCTTCTTACTTTTTGGGTCTCTATCCACAATCAATCATCAAAAGAAGGCTAGACTGTCTCTCCATTGAAGGGCGCATCTTTCTGTCGAAGCAGAATTTGATTCTGAGCATTTTCAGTTTTGGTGCGGATAATTAGGGCTTTCTACAGAAGATGAATTTTTGAGTAAGCCCGGCATAGGATTTTTCTCCTCATCAAAATCGAAGTTTAGAGACCTAGATCAAGAAATTTGGTTGGGTGAAACTCCAGGAAAGTCAAACCCTAGTTTGACCCCGAGCTAGAAAAACCCTAAATACTAAAACTGCTACGTTTTGGTACATTCGCTATATCCTGTAATTGGAGAAGGCTCAGGAATTGAAAATTGCAGAGGTTGACGCTAAAATTCTGATGTACACTGTGTCCAAAATTCAGCCTCATATTCACTATATTCTGGGATATATGATCCCTCCAAGTTAGGGTTCCAGCCTCTTCCAGAATTCATCCCTAAACAGGACACCTGGGGAGAATTGCTGTAGCTTGGGCTACAGAGATCCAAATTGGATTCCTGAAGATGTCATAGAAATATAATAGAATTTAATTTCTGTGGTCCAAATTTCAGAACCAGAAGATGACACAGTGACATGTGGCAGGCCGTATAACTTCGCTGTTCTGAACGGTCCTGTAATAGGTCACCTTGGGAAAAGGATCATAAATCCCAATTGGTGAAACCAATTCTGATGAAAAATGTGGTATTGGATCAGGGACATGCAAGGTTACCTCAGTGAGAAATTTCAGACATAGAGGAGTAGTATTTTCATATATATCACAGAAACAGTGACAAGCATTTCTGCAGAAGAAATTGGAAAACTAGGGCTTACTGTTCTGGGAGCTTGCCTCTACTGTTTTTAGAAAAGGAGTACATTGGACAGCTCCATTTGAAGAGATATATACTTCTATCCAATCATATCTGAAAGATTCTAAGTTTTTAAAATTAGGTTTTCTCTAACAAACCCTAGATCAGCCAGCTCCGGAAGCAGGACGGACACCTCAAATCGGTAAGATCTAATCTTTTTCTATTTGAATTTGAGGTTCTCATTTCAAAGTGATCTATCACATCAGCTTGATGATAAGATTGGTGCAGTTGAAAACTTCCAAGCATGGAAGTATTTGATCTCTCTGAAGAAAATGAATTGGACACCTACATGAGTAGAGAGGTTCCAATTCTAGAGGGAGATGAACCTCAAAGCCTTACACAAGAAGAACTTGATCAAGGCCAAGAAGATCATTGTTGATTCAATCAAGGATCAACTTGTACCACAAGTGTCTTCCCTAAAGACATCGAAGATGTTTGATTCCTTGATCAAGCTATTTGAAGATAAGAACATAATTCAGAAGATGGATTTGAGAAAACAGTTGAAGAATGTGAATATCTAGAATGCATAACATCTTGAAGCGGTAGAAGAAGAAGCAGAGAATGGCCTCCCATGATCATGGGATTCATTCATGTGAGGAATGTGTGCCAAAAGGAAGTGATTACTTTCAGTTGACTCTGGGAATAAGAAGAAGCTCATCTCATAAGAAGAGAAGAAGAAAGATGAGAGCAAATTGAAGATCAAGCTCTCACCATTCAAAGAAGATCCCTCAAGTGATGAGGAATATGAAGAACTCAATTCTTGACGAACCTCTTATCCATCTTATCATTTGGATAACAAATGATTATTTCATGGATGAAGAAGATGATGAAGTAGAATGATCAAGAAGGAGTCTACCCACGAAACAAACAAAAGATAAGTATTCAATTTCCATTTAATGATATTGTTTTATTATGCATTTGATTATATTCAGTTGATGTGTTGTTTGCATGCATGTGATGGGTAAGTATCTCATGGTTCTATACAAATATCCAT
>LPNX010786627.1:577377-703466 GCA_001517045.1 Pseudotsuga menziesii
ATATCAAGAATAGAATCACCTATATAGAATGAAGAAGGAAGATAATACTCCACTTCAGGGGGAGTGACTACAGAAGATATCTGAGTTTGACACGGTACGACATGATGGACAGCTTCCTGATGGATCGAGACTTTACCAAGAGTAAAGTGGGTTCCAACCTTCAAAGTTGAATGCAGAAGACTAGGATATGTTGATGATATGACAAGAGGAACTCATGGAAGATGCTATGATGATGTTTTGGATATAGTACTCAAACCAGAAAGCAAGCATGTGGTATCTTACAAATGGATTTGCAAGATAAAATATGTCGCTGATAGAAGTAAGGAAATACTTGTGGCTAGAGGTTTCTATAAGAAAGAGGGAATTAATTTTGAAGAGACACTTACTCCAGGAAGCAAGGTACACTTCCTTCAGAACTATGATGGTAGTTGCTTCCATAATGAAGTAAAGACAATCCTTCCTTAATGGTATGATTGGGGAAGAGTTTTACATTGAAAGGATTTGAATTTGAAGGCAGATGGACTCATATATGTAAGTTGAAGAAGGGCCTCTATGGCATGAAGCAAGCTCCCAGAGCTTTGTATGGCAGTTTCCTGTCAATTATGGGTTTTACCAAGAGTAAAGCTGATCCTAACCTTTATGTCAAGGTTGTAGAAGATGAACATGTCATCCTGTTATTATATTTGGATGACTTATTCTTGATAGGGAAGGAGAAACAGATCATGGAAAGCAAGAAGAAACTAGCAGAAGAATTTGAGATGAAAGACCTTGGGTTAATGCACTATTTCCTAGGTCTGGAAATATGACAAAGTTCAGAAGAAATATTTCTCAACCAGGGAAAGTATGCGGTAGAGATATTGAAGAGATTAAATATGTTGGAATGCAAATCCATGGCCACACCCATGGACTCCAACCTAAAGCTTTTAGATGATGACTCATCAGAGTTATTAGATGTGACTGATTATGGACAAATCATTAGGTCATTGATGTACTTAACAAATACCAGACAAGACATTTGTTTTGTTGTGAACACCTTAAGTCAATATCTTGTTCAACCAAGATGGGTTCACCTAGTAGCTACAAAACATGTGATGAGATATCTGAAAGGGACTATAGACCTTGGTCTATACTATGATGGTAGCCATGACTACAGATTGTATGGCTATACAGATGCAGATTTGGTTGGAAGTATCTCAGACAAGAAAAGCACATCAGGTAGATGCTTTTGTTTGGGGTCTTCTATGAGTTCATGGTTTAGCAGGAAACAGTCCAGTGTTTCTCTTAGAACAACACAAGAAGAATACATAGCAGATTGCTCTGCTAAGTTGTGAAGCCATATGGCTTCGAAAGTTGATAGCAGGTCTCCTTGACCTGAAGATGGATACTACATTGATTCTATGTGATAACGAGAGTTGTGATAACAAAGAACCCTGTGGTCCGTCATAACACATAGAAATCCCATATTTCTACATATAAGATAAAGATGCAGATGATGATGTTTCAGTATTCCCATACTGAAGATATAGATGATGCTTTCAGTATTCACATAATGGAGATACAGATGGTGATAGTTCAGTATTCACATATTGAAGATGTAGATGATGATGGTTTATATGGTGATGTGCTGACGAAGCCTCTGTCCTGAGTAAAGTTCGAACACTTTCGAGACAACCTTGGTGTGGTTTGGAAAGACCTTCCTTGAAAGGGGGAGTATTGATGTTGCAATGGGATTGTATCATCCTGGGACATATGTCCAGAAGTGATCCGGAGACCTCAGTCTTCAAGAATTAAGAGGGATTGTATCATCCTCGGACATATGTCTAGAAGTGATCCGGTGACCTCAGTCATCAAGAATGTAGCAGGATTGTATCACCCTTGAACTTCGATTCAGAATCGATCCAGTGAACTTCGGTCATCGAGAAGGTGGAAGGATTGTATCATCCTTGAACTTTGGTTCAGAATGGATCCGGTGAACTTCGGTCATCGAGAAGGTAGTAGGATTGTATCATCCTTGAACCTCGGTTCAGAATAGATCCGGTGACTTCGGTACTCAAGAAAGTGTGTTGATCCCGTAATTCCAATAGGAAGGATTTTCTGAGTTCCACAAATGTGTTGATCCTGTAATTCCGAAAGGAAGGATCGTTAGCAACTCCGTAAAGACCTAAATCTCGTAATTCCGAAAGGAAGGATCGTTAGTAGCTACGTAAAGACTTGATCCTGTAATTCTGAAAGGAAGGATCGTCTAAGCTCCACAAATGTGTTGATCCCGTAATTCCGAAAGGAAGGATCGTTAGTAACTCCATAAGGACCTAAATCCCGTAATTCTGACAGGAAGGATCATCTGAGTACCACAGACATGTTGATCCCGTAATTCCGAAAGGAAGGATCATGTTGATGTTTTGATGATGATGATGTTGATGTTTTGATGATAATGATTTTATGATGATGATGATGTACTGATCGAAATATCAGAGTGTGATGATGATGATATTTTGATGTTTTGATGATGTTGAATGTTTTTATCATAATGATGTTTTGATGATGTTGATGTTTTGATGATGATGATGTTTTTATAATGATGATGATGTACTGATCGAACGAGCAAGAGTATGATGATGATGATGTACTGATCAAAATATTAGAGTGTGACGATGATGATGATCAGTATGTGATGATGACGACATACTGATCAAAAGATCATAATATGATGATGATGATTCTGTTCGAGAGTTGAAGTATGATGATGGTGCTAATCATGATGTTACTAATCAGAATGTGATGATGTTGTTGATCGAAAGGTCAAAATGATGAATATGTCTTTGCTGATCGAAAGATCAAAGTGCTAAAGATATTGCTGATAAAAATACTGAAGATATTGGTGATGATCGAAAGGTCAAAGTGCTGAAGATGTTGCTACTGATCGAAAGGTCAAAGTGTTGAAGATGTTGCTGAAAATGTTGCTGATCGAACGGTCAAAGTGCCAAAGATGTTGTTGATCGAAAGTTCAAAGTGTTGAAGATGTTGCTGCTGATCAAAAGGTCTAAGTGCTGAAGATGTTGCTGATCGAAAGATCAAAGTGTTGAAGATGTTGCTGATCAAAAGGTCAAAAGATGCTGATGTTGATTCAAGAGTTGTTGTCGTCAAATATTGAAGACGAAGACTATATGATGTTGAAAAGCTTCCAATGATTTATAGATGTGTTACCCTGATGATGTTGATGATGTCCTCTCCTACTATTGTTGTTGTTGATGTTGTTGTAGAATACCCTTCTCGTTAAGGGGGATTGTTGAAATATTGTAACTTTGAAGAATATTCTATATGTATCTTTTGTGGTCCCCGATGGTCCTACCGGGAGAACCACTTGTATTATCTTGTACCTTGATGCTTCTAATCGGAAAAACTAATAAGAGTCATCAGGTTGTCCCCTCTATTTGTAAAGGTGGGTCATTAGCACCCCAGTGTGGTTACTTGAGCCTACATGTGTAACTCGAGCCTACATGATTAACTCGAGCCTACATGTCGGAGGAGTTAATTCAAGTGAACGGATGAATATAAATAGAGGTGTGGTGCTCCTCATTTGGGACACACACTCTCACTTGTGTAGTGCATTAGTGGAGAAGAGAAGAGTAGCTGGAGAAGGAGAAGGATCAGGCTTTGATCTCCTTGTTGGTTTTACCTTTTATCTTTTTGGGGCATCTATATTGAGGAAGCTTTTGCTGGGTTTTTCCCTTTAGGGTTTTCCAAGATAAATCTTTGTGTTCCTTTTATATGGTTGTGCTTGTCTATCTTTCAGTGATCCTATTTATATGATTTTGTTATGAATTCGAAATAAAATACTAATGATCTAGCTTAGAATATGAAAATAAACATAAAACCCTCTGTCAAATGACTAGTTTAATACCTCAGTAAAGCACTCTGCTCTCAGCAGTATGATCTTCAACTTAAAAGCTGCAACTAGATCAATCAACAGTTATCCCTTCAAACACTTTCTAGTTTTTCCTTCCATTGAATTTCTCTGAAGTACATTCATTCACCCTGAATGATCACTTCTCTAGAATTAGCAGCCTCAACTCTCTTCAATGGAAATTTTTATAAAGATTGCCTAGGTCTTTTGGGTCAGTTTTCATTAATTGAGCCACCTGCTTTGATTCCACTTTCTTGGGGAATCATGACCACAAATGTAGTGAGGTTGCCACCTGCAATAGTTGGAAGTGATTTGAGGATGCTGCCACATGTCATTTTTCTCTCCACCCAGTCTCCTCTACCAATTTGACCAGTAAACACTCTTTTAATAGCTCTTCTAAGCTGTTGTATGCTCATTTATTTATTTATAAATAAAATATTCAGAATTTACATTAAATATCCTTGACCCCACTGGGTCATCAATTACAACTTAGCATAAAAGTTAACATATTGTTCCTCAAATAATATAAAATTGTTTTTACAAAATTGGGGCATGTGACAAAAACGACCATTAACAACTACCAAATTAAGAATATAGCATACATTAAATAAAACAAAATTTTGAATTCATTTGAAGAAAACTGTTTTAAAAACTTATGGTGGATATTTAGTTTTTCCTGAACACAACAAACATGCGGATTTGAAGGTATATACAGTGAGAGATTGCAGTTGCTTTTATGCCTTATAGGTATACCCATTAATGTTTTGAATTTTGTAGTTTAAGCCATATAAACCTTGTATATAAGAAAATATGAAAATACAAAGCATGTATACTTGTTCATATCGCCATGTTAATGTGATTAAATAAATATTATGTATTGAAAAGAATTACACAACCACTAGATTACTAATAAGATGAGTGTCTATTGAATAGTAGGTAACTTGTTTCAAAATAGTTATTAAGCACAATACTTACAAGCAACTTAATCCTTGTTTATATTCTTAGGCACAATTAATTTTTAAATAGTAAAAATAACATATGTAATAAGATACGTGTAATAATAATTTGTGTGGTTCCCTTACCAATTACTTGTGCATCTCCAAACTGGTAATCCATAAAAATAATGCCTTCATCTTCGCAAGACTATTAGGTTGTGTTCACCTCCATGCAAACCTGCAAAATATAATGTATTGTAATCAGGAAGAGTGAATATCTTGATAAATTGTCAAATTTGACTAGTGATATTCAACTTTTGGTGAATCTAATACTAGATGCTATATTTTCATGTATACCCCTTACAGTTTACTTGTTGGTTACACCATCCCAAAAATAGGCATATCTTCTTTATATAAAATGTGCCATGGTGCCAGGTTGTTGCACCCCCCTCCTTAAATTAAAGGTAAGATCCCAAATGCAACTTATTTTGACTTTGCCACTCAAAATCAGTGAGTTATCTAATTAAGACAAACAAACAAAAAACTCAAGGATGTCAGGAGGTTGCTGAAGAAGAAAAAGTGGTTTGGAAGTGCAGTGTTGAGTGCTATGGGGATTTATTATCTTCTTGGAAACACTTATGGCATTGGTTTTCCCTATTTATACCCACACGTATCATTGCAAACGACCAAGAATTGAAGGGGAGGATGAGCCTTCACCATTTCCTTGTGATATTTTGGCAACCAAAAAAAAAATGGGATTTTTTTTATTCTAAACACTTCTAAGACATCTTTGAGACTCATAAACATAGTCTTTGTCATACAGAGCTCCTCCAAACTATGGCCACAGAGGAAGGAATTTTTGAAACTATGGTTCAAGCCCGGTTTAATGCGAGGATTTGTTTGGGTCGAGGAGAGCATTCTATATGATGCAGAGGACGAGCAGTCTCTTCCTCCCATCATGGTTTCTGATGAATCCAAGCCTTTGGGTACTCGTATTTCCATTATTTTACTTAACACCTTCAGGCTACGCCCTCCAGATTCACACTGCTAACTGCAATGTTGTTGGAATAATTAATTTTGTTAGTTATTATGTTTTCCTTGCACTATGGTCTTCAGTGTCTGGAGAATAAGACAATATCTCAACATGAATAGCCATTGAAATCTACAAATATACTGACAGACTGGATTCTTTATAAAGGCACTTAGCAATGACTATGCCATTAAAATAATAGATGAATTTTGCTAAATTTAAAAAATCACCAGATACCAATTTCCAGTCAGCTACCAAAGTGTGGTTCAAAAAAGATTTATGATTGGAGCTAAGTGAACAAACCTTGAAAATTTAATTTCCTAAAATTCTTACTAATTCTTGTATGGAAAAATGTATTACAGTAATTTGAAGATTGTAGGTTTCACAGATCCTAAATCTTGTTATAAAATACAAATTAAATAATTAAGCATTGTGTACCTTCTAGAAGGGGTCGGCCCTCTGTTCTCTAGCATAGGACTTGAAGTTCTCCACAACCGTTTCTTTAATGAAAAGCCTCGACTAGCTCGAATTGATCTTTCCATTGTTTTGGTTACAGTCCTTGGCACTTGAATTCTCAATAAATATTCTACAAGTGCCCCATTCTTCTTATTGGTTCAGGTTGAATATTGGTGAAATATCCTCAGATCAGAATCAATTTTGATCCCGCAAAATATTAGGTCAGGGATTGATGTTGGTTGAGTTATTCTGATGAAGATCTTTAGCAATGGTGTTTCAATCTATGGGGACATGAGGGTTTGTATTCTTTGTTAGTACTTTTTGAGGTTTGGATGGGAAAACAATATGGATTTTTGAATTGAGAGTCTAATGACAATGAGTCACATTGTGTTATTACACCAAAGGCGTTATTTAAGGGGCCAAGTCCTCTAGCCTCTTCGTCGTCTGTCAACAACGTATATGGAGCTGCCCCCTGTCACATGTTAAATTTTTATATTTAAGACTCTCCTGCACGTAATCTAAATTTCCACGCAGTTATAAGGGTCTGTGCATGATAGCACTGCCACATCATATCTATGTTATCTACCATGTACATTAGATGAGCATCCTCCTACGTATTGCTTATCCCATTTGCATGGGTGTCAAACATAACATATGAAATTTCTCCTCTTTAATAACACTAAAACATTTTCAAATCCCATATAATTGCGTTGAGAGGCGCTCTATAGCCCAGTATGGGGGAGATCTTGTCACGTGATGTAACGTTACTAACATGTCGGCAAAAAATAATAGTGAAATTATGGGGGAGATCTTGTCACGTGATGTAACGTTACTAACATGTCGGCAAAAAATTATGGGGGAGATCTTGTAACGTGATGTAACGTTACTAACATGTCGGAAAAAAATAATAGTGAAAGTGAATATTATGGAAGAGATCTTGTAACGTAATGTAACTTATGTAACATGTCGGCCAAAAATAATAGTGAAAGTGAATATTAGTGAATATTATGGGTTTGACCACATTAAAATTAATATTCTAAATCCTAGAAATGATTTCGACTTAGTGATGTACAATTAATGAAGCATATATATTGCTCACGTGAAAGCCAGCAACATCATGCTAGATTCCGAACCGGCGACTTCGGCCTGGCCCGTCTGATTGAACACGATCGAAGATCCTTTACAGCCACCGATGTAGTGGGAACACCGGGCTACATCGCACCCGAGTGCTATCACACTGGGCAAGCCACAGCAGAATCCGATGTGTTTAGTTTTGGTGCCGTAGCCCTTGAGGTGACCTACGGAAGGCGTCCCACATCTAGCTGGAGCCCAGAAGAGCCTAATCTCAATTTAAAAAGTAGATCGGTACCTTATTTTATGCTACATAATTCTCTGCATACACGATTCCTTCAGCAAGAAGCGTCGTATTTTGAAGCATTACATCTTAAAATTCTTCGGATCCTCCCACCGACTCTATTTTTCCTGGGAATTCAACGCACCCATCTGCGCTATTTTCCACTCTGAATCATCGATAATTGAATCCATTTTTACTGATGAATTGATCATCTGCTCTACTCGGAATTGTTTCAATGGGAAACAAGATGAAAACCAAATTTCATAGGCTTGCCAACGCCTGTAGGGCAGTTAGATACATCTGTTGTCCTAGAAAAAATAGGATGTGTTATTTCATAGGGGATTGTAAAGAAAATAAAGATATCAAAGCCAGCCTTCCTATAGACATTCGCAAAGGACACTTTGCAGTATACGTTGGAAGCGAGCGCAGTCGGTTTATAATTCCTTTAAGTTATTTGAATCATCCTCTCTTCCAAGCGCTGTTGGAGAAAGCCGAGGCCGAGTATGGATTCCATCATGAGATGGGGCTCGCCATTCCATGTGAGAGAATTGATTTTGAATATGTAACATCTGTTTTGGCAAAGAAGGATTCCACAGCAGCACATTTGGAATCAAGCATTTAATGATGCTGAGCCATTGGTGAATGGTACTGATTTTTGGAACCAATTCGTAAACAGCATGGTGCAATTTGTCTTATGAGGATCATAGAGCCTGTGTTTTAGGGGTATCTAATTGTTTGCTGCCCTAGATGCCATGTAAAAGTTAAGTTCTGAAAACGCACTCAACGATTTTGTATTCTGGTTTTTTAACTTGCAATGATCAGTTTTGATTAATTGACCTAGCCAGTATCGGCTGCAAGCCTAAGACCAAGATATCTTTAATAAAATTTATATTGTCTTTAACAAATAAACTGAAAAAATATATATTGTTGTGATATAAGTTTTAATAAAATTTATTGTTTTAAATTTTTTTAAATTTTACCAATCCCATGGAGGTTACAGTTTTACTGTGAATACCACACCAGCTTATTGAAATTGATATTCAAATTACCAAAATCCAATTACAACACATATTTCTAAATTTTATATTAAGTAGGCATTTTTTTTGTTTTTATCTAAACGTTTAAACGTTTTAAATTTATCAGCACATTTCATTTTAGTATCTTGGGTGTAGGTTTAAAAGTTTAAAAGCAACAAACAATAACTGAGAAAAGCGGTTGGCATTATTATATCTGATAGTAGATTGGGCTCCCATCATATTCTCTATTATCAGATTGTCCACCAAGAAGTGGCATGTTTCTTTTTCTTAAAATTTATATCGATTTTGAATGAATCATTCATGATTTCAATGCAGACTTACATAGTAAATCCATGAATGATATGGATAATAATGAATATTCATGTTCTGTTCTCTGTGTTTTATGGTTATAAACAATTCAGTCTTATGAAGCAATTTAGTTTAAACAATATTTATTCCCACTCATTTAAGTTTTTAATTGTTTTTTAGATAATATGTTTGGTACTAAATTTATTTACAAATAGAAAAATATAATTTAAACATTTACAAAGTTAGATTTTAACAAAATAAAATATTCTAATCAAAATTTATTAAAAGGCCTAAAAAAACTTATTAAAATGTCCAAAACAAATTCCCAAAAAAATTTATTAAAAAGTCTAAAAATTTCTTATTAAAAGATCCAAAACAAATTCCCAAAAAAAATTATTAAAAAGTCCAAAAAAATTCCCAAATTTAGAATAAATAAATTGCTTTGAACAAAATCTATTAATCCATTATTTTAAACTAAATGTTAACTAAAAAGAAATAAACCAATCATAATTTTGGGTTTGAATTCTTAAAGTTCAAAGTGGATTTGATCCCTCTAATTCCTACACAGACATTTAAAAAAATTAATTACACATTAATGATTGGTAGGCGAATCCCTCTAATTCATGAGTGGATTTGATTCTAATTACTGGAAACTAAAGATAGTAAGCTTACATGGAAGTGGATTTAATTCTAATTATTGAAAACTAAAGATAGCAAGCTTACATGTATATATTCCCTCTACACATTCCGCAAAAATTTGGCCTTGCACATGGTTTTAAAACCATGTGCAAGGCCTCCTAAACAACCATGCAAGTCTTCTTAAACAATCCATGGTAAATTTCACTCAAGGAGATTTGTTAATTTTTTTTACCAAGTTTCAATTAAAAATGAAAATAAAAAAATAAACAACTCCTTAAAAAAAACAAATTTCAAAAAATATATTATTTCAAACACTAATCAATAGCTTCATCTCCCAAGATTGTTTTTTAATGAACATTGTACCATCTATTGGTGAATCATAATGAAGCAAATGAAGATATGCTTAAATTGTGTATTCACTATTATACTTTAAAATTTCTAAAAAGATTATAGTTATTGGATAAATAGATATAGATCCTTATTTACAGGGTGTGGTACATATTGGGTCATAAAATCCTTGTTATTTTTTTTTGTTGCCAAAACCTTCAAATTATCTTTTTCTCCGGATCCCTCTAATTCCTACAGAGACAATGAAAAAATTTAATTGCACAATTCACTCTTGAGAATGATTGATAGGAAAATCCCTCTAATCCCCAAGTGGATGATCCCTCCCTCTAATGACAGTAACTTATTATTTTAGTTGATTATCATGTAATCTACTTAGAGATTGTGATTGCTAATTGTGCCTAGGTATTTAACATGTATTATTTCACTACATAAACTAAAGATACTAAGCTTACATGGATATACTTCAGTTTTGTGTCACCTCCCACCACTAGAACCAGCCTAGATTCAAATCCTAGGCTTTATCAAGCGCCGAGAGGGATCAAATCTCCCGAGGTGCAAACCTCTTCTCGGGTATTGCACTAAAGGAGGTTTGCACCTCGGGAGATTTGATCCCTCTCGGCACTTGATAGAGCCTAGGATTCGGATCTAGGCTGGTTATGATAAAACTATGTAAAACATAATATATCAAATTCATAACATCATTCTTTTGTTAGCCCACATTATTATAATAAAACTATGTTATACATAACATATGAAATTTCTCTTCTCTCTTGGGAGTCTAAAACATTTTTCAAATCCCACATAATTATGATAAAACTATATCAAACATAATATATCAAATTCCTCTTCTCTTTATGCTCATTCGTTTGTTGGCCCTCAATTTGGGTTATGACAATCCTGAAAATGAGTTAGTGTACCTTGGCCTCTACCTAAATATTATAAAAAAAAATTAATTAAATATTTAAATAAAAATAAATAATTTAATAATAATTAAAAGATAAATATTATTTTAATTTATATTATTTTTTTATATTTGTATTATTTTTTATATTTATATTTACTTAAAATATAAAATATTTTCTTTTAAAATAATTAACCTTTTTATAATTAAAATAACATTATTTTATATCATATTAAAAACAATAAGATACTTTCAACATATATAAATTTGAAACTACAGTATTTATACAATGTATACATAAATTTGAAACTACAGTATTTATAGAGTGTATAAAGTATAGGCTAGTTTGTATAATAAAATCATTATTTAGAAAATAAAATAATTTTTTTTATTAAACTAAATTAAATAATATCACATTTACAAAAACAATATATAAATATTTATGTTTCTCACAATTCAAAGTTATGAAAGAATCCAAGTAGCCTTTTTGGTGGAGGTCCGATTAGATTTTCAAATTCTCCTTCTCACCACAATTTATAACCTTTTGTTATAGATGTTTACAAAATGAAAAATTTAGTGTAATTGAGATTTATGTTTTTTATCATTTTGGAAAAGCAAATTGTAGTATTTTATTTTAGGTTCATCCAAATTTATAACCTTTTGTTATAGATGTTTACAAAATGAAAAATTTAGTGTAATTGAGATTTATGTTTTTTATCATTTTGAAAAAGCAAATTGTAGTATTTTATTTTAGGTTCATCCAAATTGATAGATAAATATATAATAAAAATGGACCAAGGAAAAATAGCTTACACCAACTTTTTGAATTTTCAATACAATATTAAAAAGTGTAATTGAGTGATATATGGTATTTAAAAAAATATTAAATAAAGAAAATTTATAACTCTAATATATTCAAAACAAAAATTATATTTAAATCAATTAAAATTAAAAATTAATAAAATTAAATATTTTAATTATAGAATAATAATATTAGATCTTAAAAAAATCAATAGTATTAGATCTCTTGAAAATTGAATTCCAATTATTGTAAAGGTGATCTATATTACCACGTAGCTATGTTAAGATGGTCATCTTTTTATATTAACTTTCAACAAAAACTTAGCTAAATAAATTTGTTCATGAATAATATCGATGCTCATTTAGTGAGGCTATATTGTTTGCACTTTGAAATCTTGTTTGGATTTATTTATGTTTGTAAAGGTTTTGTGGGATTGGATTTTACATAAAATCAAAAGCAAGTTTCAATGTTGGATAGTTTAAGATGTTTTTTGGGATTTTTTTATTAGGGTGAATTAATATCGTGATAGAGTCTTTGTTGTTGATCATGAATTTTATTCCTTTTTTTAATCTATTTCAAGTACAAGGTATAGATGGAAATGTTTTTTTTCCATTTTCAATGGGGAAAATATGAATGTTGTTAGTTTAGGGCCATACAAATTGTATATAGACTTGTATCTAGCCCTCTTAAGTTACCAATCTATGTTTTTATGGAATTTGATAATTACACTGGTCCTCCATCGCACTAATATCAACCGAAGCACATACAATTTCCACTCATAAATCAAAGTAACAATAAGCGGATTCCCCTTGGCATGGCTTGGACATTGACTATCCATAAATACCAAGAATTAACATTAACAAAGTCAGCCATTGACATTAGTAATAATGAATGTCAATGAGTGACCTTCACACCAATGCCACGTACTATAACATTAGAAGGAATATGAATTACGCCATCGTTCTCCTTGAAATGATATGAAAAGATGAAAGACACTTCATATGTTTCACTTAAAAAAACAAGAGGCGCGCCTTCATTCTTTGTCTCTTTCACACTTAAAATTGCAATCCTCAATCTCTGCATTCCTCCTACCAACTAAAATATCAATGCTGATTTGGTGCAGGCCAGTAGACTACAGCCAACCCCAACCAGCACCTCTAGGATCTAGTGGCTCCTACACTTAGCAGGACTGCCAAATTTAGCCTGATGGAAAAATTCTGCTCTAAAACTGCCTTCCAGCAATTTCCCTCCAAAATCGTCGTCCCGCAACTCTGTTTCCACAATAGAGTTTCCGTTGTCAGGTTGCGGGATGTGAGATCTCAAAACTCCTAACGTTGCGCCCCACAACTTTTCTTTTGAAATGGCCTTCTGAAATCAGGTTTCGAGATGCGGGATGCGGGATGCCAACTTCCCAAATTTGCTCCCCCAAAACTTCCTTCTCAAAATTCTTCCCTTGCAATTCTCCTAGTCATTAAATATTTTCGTCCTTCACTTCGACCATCGATATTCTTCTTGATGTGGACCTCCCAGATCTCTGCAGATCCGTTAAATTCCTCACAACTTCCATTGAGGGATTCTTCTGGGCTGTCAGATCTTGATCTACAGGCTCAATCTCCACCGTTCGTTCTCTGCAAAAACTTGTTAAGGCAGAAAAAACATGCAGGTTGTGCCAATTGATCATGAAATTGATCAATCCAGCCTCCAATCTTCCTGATTCTTTAGCCTACCACTCTTATGCATGCATCTACACTCTACTTCACCTATTCAAGCAATAAATTCATGCATGAATATAGTAACTCCTCAAAAATACACAAATGTTCATGAAAACGCCGAAGTCGACTCTGCACAAATACACAGCTCAGTACAACACATGCATAAAGGCTAACAACCCAACAAACACACAGTTAATCCTTCTATTTAGCAACAAAGGAAAATGCACACAGCTTGGATCTCTCTCCTTCTAATTCTTCAAAATATTAACAAGTACGAATCAGACACAGGTCTATTCTCTTCTCCGCAAACTTGGAATTCTAAATGTTGAAGAGAAGAAACCCCCTACCTTATCTAAACTATCTATTTATGCTAAAACTATGACTGTCCATGTTGAGTGCTTCTGCAAATGAAAAAAATGCTGTGACGCATGATGAAAACGTCCTTGTCTAAAATAAACTACCGATGGATTTATATCCACGTAGAGAGTCATGATCCATAATGATTCTTACACCACTAATCAGACTATGACTTGAGCAAAAAATGTTTACAAAAGATGCCATAGCATGTTACCAACTCATCACATTGCTGGCATACCACGATGCTCCTGCATCAGACTCACAAGGTAGAAAAATTATGAACCCCTGTTCATTAGATCAGCTACAGTGAAACCCTTTCCTTCCAATTTTGTAGTGCTCATCCAAGTAGAATCCTCTGTTGATCACTTCTTCCACTTGACCAAATACTCAAGATAGTCCTTCCTCCTTGTACCCTTTACCACTTTAGTGTCCATGATGGCCTCAACTTCCAATGGCTATGCCAGAGGAATCTGCCCCACCCATTGTTCGCCTTTAGTAGGATATTCACCTTCTACAAAGGTTCTAGTGTCACCTGCTACATAAGGACATAGATATGCTACCCACTCCTGTAGGCATCTCTAACTCGTAAGAATTTGCTGAAAAATTTCTAAGTATTCTGCAGGGTCCAATCGTCTTCATCTTCAAATTGTTATACTCCCCTTTTGGAAATCTATCTCTCTTCAGATATGCTAAGACAAAATCTCCTACTTCATAATTGTTCTCTCTTCTTTTGGAATCTTCTATGGCCTTGTAATTGGTGTTACTATGTTGTAACCTTACTTTCACTTGTTCCTGTAGCTCACTAATAATCTTTGCAAAATCCTCTCCAGCAGTGCTCCTTTTCTCCAATTGACCTAAGTCATGAAGTTCACACACTCCTCTTGGATGCATTCCATATAGAATTTGAAATGGAATCATCCCTATACTCCTGTTTGGTGAATCATTACATGGAAACTCAGCTTGAGCTAATACTATGTCCCACTGCTTAGGACTCTCCTCAATAAGACTTCTCAACATGTTTCCGAGACTCCTATTGACTACTTTGGTCTTTCCATCAGAATGTGGGTGATAGCTGAGCTGAAGTTCAATATGGCACCCAACTTCTTCCACAAGGTTCTCTAGAAATGACCTATGAACTTCACATCTTTCTCTAATACAATGCTCCTAGGTAAACCCTATAGCTTTACAACTTCATCAAAGAACAAGTTAGAAATGTGTGTGGCACACGTGTGGCATCACTAGTCTTGTAACATGGAATAAAATGTGCCATCTTAGTGAATCTATCCACCACAACAAATATAGAATCATGTCCCCTCTGATTTCTCGGTAAACCTAGAATGAAATCCATACTCACAGAATCCCAAGGCCTATTTGGCATAGGCAATGGTGTATACAATCCTGTGTTCTGGATTCTCCCTTTAGCATGATGGCATACTCTACATCTGCTTACAAACTCCTAAACTTTAGACCTCATTCTTGTCCAAAATAGAAATGACCCAACTGTATGAAGGTTTTATCACTTCCAAAGTGACCTACCATACCTCCATTATGTTTCTCTTGTATCAAGTTCTCTTTCATAAAACACCTTGGTACACACAATTTACTATTTTTAAAGAGTGAATCATCTTGTAGGGTATAATCCATCCATGGCTCTTTGTCCACCTCCAGTGGATTCATACAAGCCCTGTAATCTTCCTGGAAATCAATGTCGGCTTCATACAAATCTCTCAAATGCTCAAATCCCAAGACCTTGATATGATTTTCTTGCATAATCAACAGTCTCCTACTCAAAGCATCAGCTACTCTATTTGATTGTCCACTTATGTGTTTCAATACAAACGTAAACCTCTGTAAGAACTCAACCGATTTGGCATGTTTCAGGTTCAACTTAGGTTGCTGCATGATATACTGGAATGCATGGTTGTTAGAGTACAACACAAATTCTCTGGGCATCAAGTAGTGCCTCCAATGCTTCATTGCCTGAACAATAGCATAAAAATCCTTTTCATAAGATGAATACTTCTACTTGGCATCATTCATCTTCTCACTGAAATACACTATAGGCATGTCCTCCTGACTGAGTACAGCCCCGATTTCTACTCCACTAGCATCACACTTCACTTGGAAAGGGTGGTTGAAGTCTGGTAACTTCAAAACTGGTTGTTTGGTGATCTTCTTCTTCAAGAACTGAAAACTCTTTTCATCCTATGCTATCCATTGAAATGGTTGGCTATCCTTCTTAATTGTCTCAATGATAGATACACAAATACCACTGAAGTTCTTTATAAATTTCCTATAGAAACTTGCCAATCCATGAAATCTTCTTAACTCAAATATGTTCATAGGTGAATTCCAATCAATGATTGCTTGCACCTTTTCTGGATCCATCTTCAACCCTTCTCTAGAGATAATAAATCCCAAATACACTAGCTCTGTCTTCATGAATGTGCACTTCTTCACATTTATCAGCAAATTTTCATGTTGTAGCCTCTCTAAAACATATCTTAGATGCTTCAGATGCTCTTCTTCTATTTGGCTGAAAACCAAAATGTCATCAAGGTAAACTATCACAAAATTACCTATGAAATATCTCAATACTCCATTCATCAATCTCATAAAAGTGCTTGGTGTGTTTGACAATCCAAATGGCATGACCAACCACTCATACAACCGATAATTTGTTTTAAAGGTTTTTTTCCACTCATCTCCTTCTCTGATCCTGATATGATGATATCCACTATTCAAATCCATTTTTGAAAAGCATGTTGCCCCACTTAGGAAATCCATCATGTCATCCATCCTTGGTAATGGAAATCTATATCTGATAGCAATCTTGTTAATTACTCTGGAGTCAGTACACATCCTCCACTCACCATCCTTATTTGGTGTCAGTACTGTTGGTACTACGCATGGACTCAAACTCTTTTGGACCAATCCCTTGTCCAACAATGCTTGGACCTTCGTCCTCAACTCTTCATTCTCTTGAGGTGTCAATCTGTATGCTGTCTTGTTTGGCAAACTGGATCCTGGAATAAAAATCAATCTGATGACTTATATCCCTTATTGGTGGTAATTCATTGGGTAAATCATCCACCACAATGTCACTAAACTCACTCAGTATCTCCTGAATCTCCTAAGGTAGATCTGTCACACTGGTCTTCATCATCACCACTCTTGGCTTACATACCACATCATAGTTCAACTCTTCCTTCTCAACCTGCTCCAAATAATTCTTACCTGACAACATCAGAACTTTAGGTGTTGACTGTCTTGTTGTACTACCTTCTTGCAAAGGGTGTAGTACATGTGTTATCCCATTCTGCTCGAAACTATGACAGTTACTCCTACCATCATGAGTTAGTTTCTTATCAAATTTCCATGGTCTTCCTAATAGTATATGAAAAACATCCATGGGCATCACATCACACAGAATCTTGTCCTTATATGGACCTATTTGAAAACCAACTATACACTACTCACTCACCACGATTTAATGTCCTTTATGTAACCAAGATACTTTGTATGGGACAGGATGCTTGGTCTTATTTAAACTCAGCTTTTCCACCATCTCTGTGGAAACATGATTGTCAGTACTCCCACTGTCAATCACCATCTTACAACACTTATCATGTACTTTACACATAGTCCTGAATAAATATTTCTTTTGAGAAGGATCTTCTTGCTCCTTCTCAGGTTTCAACAAGACATTATTCATCATCAATGACTCTCCTATCTTTGGCAAAAAATTCCTCTACCATTAACTATTCTTGTTGCTGCTCATTCTGAGCTACATAGGCTCCTCTATGTCCTACGTCTTCTTTTCCTGGACACTCAAATGACTTATGCACTAACTAGTTGCATTTGTAACACCGAACGACATCCTCTCTTCCTCATCCTCTACCTTTACCTCCCTGGTAAGGTCATCTTCTGCTAGAATCACCTCCTCTACCATGCTACTCTTGCTGGCTAGAGTTACTGGACTCTCCTCTTTGTGGTCCAAATCTTCCTCTTCCAGTCGTTTTCCCTCGTCCTCTGGCTGAACTATGACCTCTATTGAAGCTCTGCTTCCTTGTTATCTTTTCATTTGCCCTCAAGGAACATTGATATGCCTCCTCCATCGGTCTGGGAGATATCATGATGATCTCTTCTTGGATATCCATCCTTAGACCATTCACATATCTAGCATCCTTCTTTGCTGACTCTTCCATATCCTTCCCTTAGGTTCACTTTGTAGAACTCTTCAGTGTATTCTCTCATTGTTAACAATCTTTTCCTAAGGTTCTGCATCTGTCTATACCGAATTAACTGGAAATATTTTGGCAATAAATTAGCCCTCATCTTTACCACTATTCTATCCCAGCTTTTTATCAAGGGTTTATTCTTCCTCCTTCTTTTTGTTTGCACACTATCCCACCACAAGGATGCATGCCCTTTAATCCTCGTCACAACCAATCTGACTCTCTTGTCTTATTCTACTTCATAGTACTCAAATTACTTATCTAGCTCACTGATCCAATCAATGAGATGATTCACGATGATAATTCCATAATAAGTAGGCAACTCCAGTCTCGGCCTTGAAGTCGCTCGCATAATAGATCTGAAATATCTCAACTCTGGTGTTTCCTGCATAGGTGCAGCTTCTTCTCTTTGCTCTTCATCCTCAGGTTCACTTACATCCCCTGCTTCTGGGTCTCTCTGTCTATCCATTTCCATGGATTCAAAACGTTCCCTTAACTCCCTCATTTCCTCTAGGACTTATGTGTTCCCTTCTGGTCGATTTCTGTACGACCTCTTGCCCTTCCAATGCATGCAACCATATTCTCACACTAAGCCTCTACAAAAACAGTTCTCTTCCACACTGTTACAACTTACCTCACCAAGCCCCTTCTTGGCCCTTGGTCTTTCAACAATGCTGGTCCTATATCCAAAACCTCTTGAGCACTCTTCTTTGCTCACTACAGGATCCTATGGCTATGCTTCTTTCTTTCACGAGCTTCTCCTTTCTCCTTCAAAAATTCTACCCACAATCTGAACTGTGGAATTACTCAATAAGAAATCTCTTCCTGCTATGATACCAAAATTGGTGCAAGCCAGTAGACCGCAGCCAACCCCAACCAGCACTTCCACGATCTAGTGGCTCCTACACTTAGCAAGGCTTCCAAATTTATCCCAATGGCCAAATTCTTCTCTAAAATTTCCTTCTCACAATTTTCCCCTGTAATCATCATCCCGCAACTCTATTTCCGCAACATATTTTCCACTGTCGGGTGGTGGGATGCGATATATCAAATCACCTAACATTGTTCCCTGCAACTTTCCTTCCGAAACGGCCTTCCAAAATTGGGTTTCAGGATGTAGGATTCCAACTTCCCAAAGTTTCTCCCCTGAAACTTCCCAAAGTTTCTCCCCTGAAACTTCCTTCCTGAAATTCTTTCGCCGCAATTCTCTTAGCCATCAGATCTTTTCGGTCTTCACTTCAACCGCCGATCTTCTTCTTGACGCGGACATCCCAGATCTCTACAGATCTGTTAACTTCCTCACAAATTCCATTGCAGAATTCTTTTGGGGTGCTAGATCTTGATCTGCAGCTCAATCTCCACCGTTCGTTCTCTACAAAAACATGTTAAGGAAGAAAACATGTGGATTGTGCCGATTGATCAATATGTCCTGCAATCTTCCTGATTCTTTAACCTATTACTCTTATGCATGCATCTACACTCTACTTCACCTATTCAAGAAAAAAATTGATGTGTGAATACAGTAACTCCTCAGAAATACACAAATGTTCATGAAAACGTTGAACTCGGCTCTGCACAGATACATAGCTCAACAAAACACATGCATAAAGGCTAACAACCCAACAAACACATGGTTAATTCTTCTATTTAGCAACAAAGGAAAATGCACACATCTTGGATCTCTCTCCTTCCAATTCTTCAAATTATTTACAAGAAGGAATCAGACAGGTTTGTTCTCTTCTCTGCAAACTCAGAATTCTAAATGCACTCTAAATGCTGAAGAGCAAAACCCCCCTACCTTCTCTAAACTGTATATTTATGCTAAAACTATGACAGCCTCTGTTGAGTGGTCCTGGAACTAAAAATAAATGCTACGACACATGATGAAAATGTCATTTTCTGAAACAAACTACCGGCGGCTTGATCTCCACGCAGGGAGTCGTGATCCGCAATGATTCTTACACCACTAATCAGATTATGAATCAGCACAAAATGGTTACAAAAGAAGACACAACATGTGACCAACTCATCACATTACTGGCATGCCACGATGCTCCTGCATCATGATTTCCAATATATTTAGAGCCAAGCTTGATCACTACCTAGCCCTTTATTGTTTTACTCACATATGTATACTTTTTTAGTATGACAAATTAATGTACAATTCATTTTACTTGTCATCAATTACATGGGTTTCTATTTATTGCTTATTAGTACTTGCAATAGAGTTTTTCTTTCAATTTCATCAACTACTATCCCTATCATAAGTTATCTAGACTTGCTTTCAAACACATAGTATTGTATTGTCTACTTACACATAATTTTTTCTCATTTTATAACATATTGAATTTTTCTCGGCATTTCATTTCCCCCACTTCGGGGGTATGCTAGTTTTATTATCATTGTTTTATTGTAGAGAGAAATTCTACGAGTCCAAGGTTATATTTTAAAAAATAAGCTTATACGAATTGCTTATAAGGTGATATTTGAATTAATATTGTTTATTCTAGTTAGTTAGTTATAGTTTGTCTAGTGATTTAATATAGCTCACCTGGATCTATACCTAGCGCTATGTAGTTTGTTTTCTAGGCGCAATTCATGGCTCTATACTTAGCGCTATGTTGGATTTTTTTCTTGTCGAAATTCATCACGCAATTCCTGTCGCTAAACCTGGATTAATATATGGTGCTATGCTATTCATGACGTTTTTTTGGAGGCTATTATGGGCATTATATGGGATGATTTTTTGGACGTTAATTGGGATGCTAATTGGGATGCTAATTGGGATGATAATTGTGATGCTAATTGGGACACTAATTGGGACGTTAATTGGGATTCTAATTATCGTCCAAAGTAACGCCAACTTTTAAAAAGGGACGCTAATTGGGATGCTAATTGGGATGCTATTTGGGGCGATAATTGGGACGATAATTGGGACGATAATTGGGATGCTAAATGGGATGCTAATTAGCATCCAAAATAGCACCAGCTTTTAAAAATGGATGCAAATAACGCCATTAAAAGTGCCATCCCATGGAAAAGAGTCCACTTTGTCCAAAAAATGATGAAAAATACACTAACAGTGATAGTGACGCTCAAAAGGAAACTAAAAGAGACGCTAATAACATGGTTTTGCTGTAGTGTATAGGAGTGGAAGTGTGTGAATTTTAACGAGGTTATTACCTCTTAGGATATCTAAATACTTTATCTATGGTGATACCACTTATTCAATGAATAAAATATAATATCTCCACAACAAGATCATTGACCTGCACACTCTAGAATCAATTTCTATTCGGGATCTTTAGTAATGTTGGCGTAGTTTTAAATCCCCAGAGAGGGCTATGTGTTTAACATAGGTCGGTTTATTTTATATATTATTGAGGGATATAGTTGATCCTGGGTGCTTTGCAATGAAAACTAAGTATGATATCTCCAATTAATATTTGGAATTGAAGAAAGTAAAATTCTTGAGTTGCTTAGACATCTCCACTTCCACGTACTTCTCTCGTCTCTCTCTAATTTATGCTGGTGAAATTACGAGAATGAAATTTAAATTGTCATGCTATGGAATTCTAAAAATAGGCAGTATGGGTAAATAAAACCAATATATGTTTTATATTGGATAGTATTTGTTTCTTTGTGTTAATGGCCAAACATTTCCATACATAAAATTTGATAAATATCCAAGTAATCATCTTTATTGAACTTGCTCTTAACCATCATTAAATTGCAGTCATATCTCCTAAGAGCATATGCATGTTTACTACTTTATGCAATTTTTAAATTTTTTGGTTTAATGATTTAAGTTAATTCTTTAATTTTAAAATTTTAAGTTATAATTATTTTGGTTATTCTATGTTTATTATTATCAATGTTGTGTTTAAAAAAAAAGGTAGGTTGTGAGCCCGCCTATTGCCCACTAGAAAATTTGGCAAAAAGCACTAAATCAACATATATGCAATATTATAAAGAAATATTTTCTTAAAAAACATAAACCTAGAAGTACACAAGTGGCGTGATTGGATTCATCCAAATAGTTACAAAAAAAACTATTATAAGGTGAGTCTGCGTCTAATATTGATGTGCATAAAAACAAACTTGCTTGACTTCAAAATATGGCCATAAGAGAACACCTTAAATTTGGCCATTACATTGAATCTGTCAAACTAAAAAAATAGTGAAATTGCATATTTTAGTTGATCAAATTTCAATTTTGTGTAGATGGACATATCTTTGGAGCATTGATTTTAGTCTAGATTTGTAATTGTGTTTCACAATCTCATTATGGTTATATGTGCAAACCCTAGAAGTGAATATATCCCATTTTTCCATCCAAAGGTTTGTTAGGGTAAGGACTCTCACACATAATCTTATATATCCCATTTTTCAAGTACTTTTAAAATAATTTTCGTCGGTGTTGTAGATTTATTCGTATCCATGGATTCAAGTTTTTTTTCTCATTTTTTCTAGTGCTGGTTTTCTAAATTAGATATGCCCATGTCCCTTGCTGCTTGTCAAAATTTTTGTTTAATGTAGATATGGCTTCAACGATTTTTCCCTCCACTGTATCTCTTCCTCATTTGGGTATTGAAGGTTCAGATGAGGGAAAGCAATGGATTTCAACCAATGCTATTCTTAGTGGCAAGATCTCATATGGGAATCTTTGTTACTCAAGTTCTTCAAGAATATCTCATTATTATATCATGGAGGATGGTAGGAGTTTCGACCCTGTTGGATGGACTAGCAACAGTGATGTGAATAGTTGAAGAGCGGAGGAGTTTGAAAAACTAATAGCATAAATTTGATAGAATCTCAATGGAAAATGCGACAAGTAGGACTCAAAATCCATGGAGAAGAGAATTGGAACAATATAACCAACAAGTTAGCATCCTAGAGTGAACAACTTACCTATAACACTGAACACAAGTTATCATGCTATAATGACGAACTGACTGAATGAATTCAAGAACTCCTAAACGAACACGTCGCATCCATCCAAGCTCAAAATCATTTCGAGAGGATCCCATCAATTTTGGTAGGATATCGACAGTCCCATCTAGCTGACAGGCCTCCCTCAGGGATAAAATCGATGGATAATGATTGAGGGAACCAAGTGGCACACCCATTAGGCTTTCTTATTTTTATTTTCGTGATCATTTTCTTCTATTTTCTGATAATTTTCCCTGTCTGTCAATTCTAGTTTTATACATACAGTATAAGAATAGAACAAAAGGACTGTGTCCTATTTTGCAAAGGCCCTTCAGGCTCATTTTGTATAGGAATTTCTATAATAGAAAAATGGAAGTAAGGAAGGATAGTATCATATTGAACTATTTTGAAAAGAGTCTTCCATTCATTTTGTATAATTGGGATAAAAGACAGTTCAATAGAATTATATCATTGTCTGGTTCAACTATATCCCTTATGAAATTTATCGAATGAATATAATGTAACTATTACATTTTCAATGTGTTTTATTTGGTTGTATGTATTATTTTATTCATTTTTCTTTCTCCGTACCAGCATGCAAATGCTTGTAAACTACCTTACAATTTCTGGAACCTCTGTGTCATAAGAGGTTCGCATGATTCCATGTTTTAATATAAATATTTATTTTAATAACTTCCATAAATAGTATGTTTTAACCCCTAAGATGTGTTAAGATGAATTTAGGAGACCTAGGGCACAATAAGGCTCAATATTAATGATTTAGAGCTCAAACGTTTGAGATGAAAGGTAGATTTAATCTTCTTAACAACTCTCAAATGTCATAACTATTGAAGGAATATTTGATACAAGATCTTACTTCATAGGAATTTAATGATATGCATTCATACATTAACAAATGGAACAAACAAAAATAATTCAAACATTAATAGATGGAACAAAAAAATTATGAGGCATATTGACCCAAAATCTTATGCACTTAATGGAAGCATTCATACTGATGTTTAAAAAAAGAATTTAGTATTTCAAACAACATGAAAGAATTATGTTTGATCCACTCCCAAATCTACAATATTTCTCTCTAGCTCTCTAATGGTCAACTTATTTTCTTTGAAAGTTACCCTTTCTCACCCTTTCTACCTTTAAAAGTCGCTCGAAATTTTGCAATGTTATCCTTAACTTATTTTTATTTGAAACATAGTGTGATACATTCTTTCACATCTTGTCATTGGTATGCTTGTAAAATTATACTTTATCCATGTTATCGAAATGCTTGAAGTCGATCATATATTCATTCACTCCCCAATCACTGAAATACATACGAAGGGGGTCCTTAGGTTCTAGGATAACCGTCCTTAGGGTATCAGATCTTTTATATTCTATAGTTAGTAACCTATTCTCTTGGAATCCCACCTCTCCTTTGATATCTTTAACCATATTCATATTTCTTTGTTTTATGCTCATGCATTTAGTAAGAATATTTAGTTTTACTTGTGTTGGTCCTACATAGGGGGAGGTTGGCTGCATATGAGGAAACTAAGAATCCAAGGAGGATAATGGGTAACTGTAATAGGTGGCACATCCTTACTGATTGGTGGTTTCTCCTAAAGCTCGGCTAATCATTTTGGGATCTCATCACTCTCTTCTTTTTCCACCATTGTTTGATATGCCTCTTGTTCCCCTTAAATTATTACCTTTTTGTTTCTTTGGGGATTCTATTTATCATCATCATCATAAATTTCCATGTATGTATTCTTCTCTTCATCCCCTCTCAGAGATGATTTGAATATATTGATGATGTTTCATTAAAAAATATAACCTTTAAAACTGGAGAACAAGGCACGCTTACATGACCACATGCATGCATGGTAGATTAAGATAATATACCTACGCTTAACTATTTTTAGAATTATAACAAGACCATATATCGTGTAGTTTCTATTAATAATTCACTAGTACAAAATGGGTGATAAGTGACTAAAAAATGACTAAAGATGGGTGATAAGTGGCTAAAACAATGGCTAAAAATGGGTGATAAATGACTAAATTTGGTCACGTGACCATAGGTCATAAATTAGAAGTCACTTATCACCCAATCAAATAAGTCATTTATCACTTGGTCATAAATTGCTTGAATTGCTTCAAGCGTTGGCCATATATTTAGTCACTTATTTGATCATAAATTATCACTATTTAGTTGTTTTTTAGCCATTAATTGTCGTTATTTGGTTATTAATTATCATTGTTTGGTAGTACATTTAGTTGTTTATTTAGCGATTTATTGTTGTTAAGTGATCATTTATTTAGTCATCGTTTATTGCTAATTGGTGATTTATTTAGTCATTGATTATTGTTAACTGGTCATTTATTGAGTCATTGATTGTTATTAACTAGTAATTTGTTTAGTCATTGATCATTGTTAACTAGTGATTTAATTAGTCATTGATTTGTGTAGATATGGCATAGAGGAATTGCACCACCAACCTCCTGCCTATAAGGAAGGTGCTCTTCCATTGATTTAGAACCATTAAATAGAATCAAAGTTCACACTAAATTAAAGTTCCTTGAACCCTAAAATAGATGTACTTGAAAACAATAAAACTATGCTCTATCACCTAAATAGACTAATTATTGTAGTGATTCCTCTTTAAAAATGCATGAAACTCATATATTACTGTGACTTATGATTATCTATTTGAATTTTTCCAAAAGGTATTGTATTCATATGAATGAAAATTATTTGGAAAGATAGAACATTAAAGGAAACAAAATAAATGTCCTTGAAGCATGAACAATGCTTATTATACATACAATTGTCATTCAATGTTGGAGAAAAGGAACTCGAAACATGAACTAAATAAGATGTTACTTTTAACTAGTAGTTGTTTTGAGTGTAGACTCCTTTCTGGTATTAGACCTATCAAATAAAAAAAACATGATAACAATTTAGTAAATTAAATGAATATATTCATAAGAAATGGATATGGAAACTAGATGTTCCATAGAGTTCATAGAGTTCATAAAGATGATGTTTCCGATTTGAAAAATAAACCAGAACCACCTAGGATTCATATTCATATTTACATGTGAAAAGTCTTTCATCTTAAAATATACAACACGAAGCTAGAAATTGTAGCATTTTAGTTATCACTCCTTTGACATTTAGAGATTTATAAGTGAATAGTATAAGTATACTTTTTGGAAAGGTAAAATACTACAAATTATAATATTCATGATAAGCATAATACAATCTCAATATTTAAAATTATCATTTATCTACAATAATGAATAACGTGTCTTTAACATTTTTCTACACAACCAACCATAACAATTTCTTCAAATTGTTAAATTTATGTATATTTTTCTGCAAATCCTAAGATATTGTTAACATCTACATATATAAACCAACAATATATCTTTACACTAACAAATCCACATATAGTAATATTTAATATGAAAAATATTTATGTACTATAATATAATTCAGACTCCATGAAAATAAAAAATATGTCTCCTTGTTTTCAAGGTTTCAAACTTATGTGAAACAAAATCAA
Organism: Pseudotsuga menziesii; assembly: GCA_001517045.1. Taxonomy (NCBI): domain Eukaryota; kingdom Viridiplantae; phylum Streptophyta; class Pinopsida; order Pinales; family Pinaceae; genus Pseudotsuga; species Pseudotsuga menziesii. The sequence goes on from LPNX010786627.1 coordinate 603,883, forward strand.
GGACTCGCACAAAACCACTACAAAAGAAACAAAAGAAACCCAATGTCTCAATACAATGAGTTGGCATGTGGATTCTTGTAATACTTCAAATGGTATCCTCAAATGCATTTACGAACAAATTATCTTCACACCAAAATCAATTTTTTGAACCAACAATTAAAATGTAAAAAAATATTCTTCAACTTTTCCTATAAGTGTTATGCCCACAACACACTAGATCAATATTCTTATGGGTTAACCAATTATGAGTCAATAATAAGTCCCTAAGAAAACTTCTATTTTTCTTTCTATACGTATTGTACCTATAATATACCCAAGTTCCTCATTACTATTTAGATAAATGGGATTGGAATTTTTCTTTAACTCCATCTCCACTAACTAGGTATGTGTTATAGCGGATTTCACCACTCCAGGTGAATCACACTTTGTATGGCCTTCCCCTGTCCCGCTGCAAACTCTTTAGACCCCATGGACCATATTTTACCCTTTGATTTTTCCTTGATCATCCCTAAAAACTATATAAAAGATGATATACGTGGATTTTTCCCCGATAACCGCGTACATACGCAGGTTTGACTCCTATAACTGCGTACATCGGGATGTGTGCATAAAACAAATCCTTTTGGAGTTTTCCTTGACATGGATCTGACTCATTTGACTCCTGGCCTTCCATATGCCTTAATATCGCTCGGATTCGACCCTTCATTATCCCTTATGAAGCTATATAAGGAACCCCTTGGTACATTGAAGGCATATAGAGAGATTGAAAGCAACGAAACTGTAGTCCATTGTTGCCGGAATTTATGCTTGAGTCTGCATCCCTTTGTCCCTTTGGAGCACTTTTGTGTTCTTCCCAAGCTTTTCTTTTGCTAGTGAGCTTGCTATCGTGAGATGGAGGATTGAAGTGGTGGAGGCCCAAGTGGGGGATTCAATTTCTCCGGTTCGCAGACGTGCCGTCAGAGGTTGTATCTATCTTGTAATCTCTTATTTATATTAATAAGAACTATCTTTTCCTGTCCAATGATGTGTATTTGATTGAATATTGTATCCATTGGAACATGTCAAATGCTTTTACATTATTGATTATATATGCTAGAATAGATCTAACACCATGATATATAGTATGATTGTATTTTTTACTTGTTGTTGAGGAAGTATTATATCAATTCAAGCTGAAGATTGGAAAACTCAATAGGGATCTACTTCAACCGTCCGGAATAAGGTATGAGGTCTAATCCTTTAGTGTTAGACATTTTATTTCTATTGCATATTGGGAAAGATTGATTTCTGGAGTCAAAGCTGTCTGTTGTGGTACCCCAAGCCATAGGAATTTCTCTCCATAACAGAATTGGCGACTCCGCTGGGGAGTTCCTAGTAGTTGTCCTTTGGGGGTGATTTTCTCGGCATTCAATGTATTTTAATTGCTCTTTCTCTCTTCTTTCTGTGTCGGGTCTGGGGGCATGTATGCCTGGTAGAGTCTGATTGGAGTGAAGTTTGTCTTAGCCTGTCTATTTTCCTTGTTTTATGCACCTTTTCTTCCTGTACGTGGGTTTTTGATTTACAATCGCGTATACACGCGGTTTCATCTGTGATTTCCGTGTATACACGCGAGTTTACTGCGAACAGTCGCGTATACCCTGTTTTTTTCCCTTTTTGTGGAAGTTAATTGGTTGCTGGGTGAATGTTGTTAGTTGTTGAGTCTCCTTTGGCATTGCCTGAGTCTGTTTTGACCTCTGGTTCTGACTGGAAACATTTTTTTTAGCCTAATTTTTTTTTTAGGAAAGTTCTTGTCATGGCATTTTTGATTTTTTGTTTGAGATTAGTGCATTAGAGTTCTTTTACCTTAGTGATTTTCTTGAATGTTGTCTATGTGTGCTTGCAGAGTCCGGGGTTGGTAGAATCATTATTTTGCTTTTTGCATCTCTTATATTTTCAAAAAATCCAAAAACATTTGCTTATCATAATGCATTGCATTTTGCACTTTGCATTGTACTTGCACTAGATCTAGATTTGCTTTGGAGTACTAGTTAAGACTTCATATAGGAAAATTTACATTCATCATTTGAAGAAGAATTGTGCATTTCACGTAGTAGAATACTCTGTTTACATGGACACAATGCATTTGCATTGATTGTTACGGTGTGCATTTTACTTCATGTTGCGTCATAACACCACTAGTTGCACGACCATATCCTATTTTTGAGTAATAAAGCCAACTAAAATCAACGCTAATTAAAATGAATTACACTCTTTTATTTTCTAGGGTGCACCAACAAGATTAGGTTTTAGGATCTTGGAATAGTTCATTGTAAGTCAATTCTCCAAGATCACTAAACAACAACATGTAGGTGTCTGTCCAGGGAGTGTGTGAAATCCTTGGTATAACCATCGTTCTCAGGATCCTCCTGTCAAACGGGAGTTAAGCACGAGGCAGTGTGAGCGGTTATTGATTGGGATGACCCCTAGTCATAACTGAGTAGCACCGGCGATATTGCCAGGATTGTATTCGTATTTGGGGGCTCTTTCAAGAGTTTCAGGCTTTGCTACCCTGCCCATACGGTCAATCTCGCCTGCGATTGTCTGCCTGAGCTTTGATTATATTGAGGTGACCTTAGTGACCTTACCTAGGATATCGATGGGGTACTTGTAGAGGTTATTCTGCAAGTGTCCCGGCCAGGTTGGGGTCGGACAGCACAGTCGCTATATGCGTTGAAGCTGAGGGCCACAATAATTGGTTACGTACCTCTGCTTGTTGTGTATGGGAGTCTCAAGCCTCTCCTAGGAGAGACATACCTGCTTCATTCGGGAGCTCACTTATCCAGCCCTTGTTTGCTTGCATTTGGCTTTAGATTTTATTAGTGATTGCTCTGTGCATGCTAGTTGGCCTAGGGTTTATGTAAATAGAGAGTCTTTGCTTTTTGTTGAGTCATTGTGGATTCGAGTGCAGTTCCGCACCGTTCTCATCGATTAGCAGGACTTTCGCCTTCCACTTTTCCTCCTCCTTTGGGAGAGGGGCCTAGACTGTCTAGGCAGACTATGTCACACACTGATTCACACACCATGGAGGATCATTCAGAGACTATTCCTGAGCCACCTCCTCCCGTTCATATTGACGATGGGGAACTTACTCCTACATACGATCCTTCACCTGACCTAGCTGAGTTCGGTCCTGTGATTTTTTAGATAGGATCTTTGCATGATAGACCTACTCACCCTAGGGCAGATTCCCCATTGACACGTTACCGGTATGGAATGTCGAAAGATGCCGAGACTCACTTTGACCCTGCCAATACTAGCTATGGTAGTTATGCTACGACTGGTTTTCCTATGCACGATTTGACATTTCATGTCGAATCCAACTTTGAGCCTAGCACTATGCCTGGGGGAAATCCCATTCCTTACCTTGCGGAGAGGTTTGGGAGTACTAGTCACATTGCACCTTTCGTCCCAGTGGTGGAAGCTCCATCTCATCCCCCTCCTAGGTCTAGGGTTAGTGATCCGATTAGGATACCAGGTCTGAGATGGGTGACGATAGGTGGTAGTACATATCTTATTACTCAGATTCCTTCATCCTCGGTTCTGATTTCTTCAAATGTTCATCCTCCACCTTATCCACGTGGTCCTTCGAACCAATATATGGCTACGAGTCAGATTCATACTGCGGTTACTAGGCCGATTGTGTCTCAAGTTCATATACCACCCACTGCTTCGGGAGGCTATATTCACCTTTCTAGTCGTCAGCTTATTACGTCCGAGGCAGATATACCTACTTCAGGTATGTATGTTCCTCCATCCGGAGCTTATCTTCCTACCTACGGAGTGTCCCATGGGACATCGCATGCGATGACCTATGGACCTTATTATGGTCCGCAGTATGGATAGGTTTCTTCACCTTACGGAGGCGGGTATCAACAACCTTCTTACTCTCCTAATTATAGCTTTGTAGCTCCTACTAGTCAAGGTCCACCCTACTATGGTACTTCCACGTCACCTTATACAGGTCAGACAGGAGGAGGAGACTATGGCCAAGGCCATGGTGGTGCTCAAACCTATGTGAACCAGGGAGCAGTCCATTGACCTCATCATCCTAGGCTCCCTTTCCTCACAACGCTTAACCTTCCTGACTTATCGAGACTTACGAACGATCGTGTGGCTCATGACCCAGCTTGGGCGGCTGTCCCTACCAAGCTTCCTTTGGACATACCTAAATTCGAAGGCAAACCAAGAGAGGATCCGAGCGAACATGTTACCACATTTCACCTTTGGTGCTCTTTGAATTCGTTACATCAGGACTCAGTCCGCTTGTGACTATTTCAACGCACCCTCACGGGGCCTGCTGCGAAATGGTATATAGAGTTACCAAAGGGAGCCTTTACCTTGTTCAACGATCTTGCGATGAATTTTCTTAATCCAGCTACCAGTACACTATGATGTTGGTACTGAACTCTTTTCGACATTTCGGAAAGATAAAACCACCCATATTTCTGATCATATTCAGGAATGGCGTAGACGAAAGAGATTAATTAAAGCTTTTATACCACTGGAGTTCCTTCTCGAGTGGTTCCTCAAGTTTTTATTTCCATATATCGCGAAGGATGTTTCTACATCCGGAGTTCAGAATGAGGAACAAGAAATATTTAGGGTGCAGGAACTGGACTTGATCTATGCTCAGTCCGGTTTGTTGTATGAGATTATTCCCAACGCTCCTCGTTCTAGTTTCAATCCCAAGGTCAAACCTGGACCACATGCTGATGGCATTGTGGGTTGTAACCTGCAGATTCGGTTGCAAAACAAGTTAGTCAATTGTTGCTCAACCAGTTTGCTTCGGAACAAGCTACGGCTTCGTCTCAACCCGCCCAAATGGCGAGTGTACTTTCTGTGCAATAGTCGGACCAGAAGGGTAACCAGCAACCCGGACGGAATAGAAAAAAGGGTAAGAATAATAATCGAAAGGGTGGGAATAGGAATGAGAATGCTTCCAATAATGACAAGAACGGTCAGAATGCTGGTGGGGACAAGCAAGTGAAACATAAGGTTAAGTTCCCTTGCAAGCTATGTAAGGATGATCACCTCACTTACTTGTGCCCTAGAATTGATGAAGCTTCGAGACTCTTAGCACAAGGCCCAGCTGTGCTAACGAACCCTTTACCGCATAACCAGAATATGAACTCGAAGTCCCAGGAGCAATCTAGTGAGAATGATCCACCAAAGGCTAGTGCTCATGGGTGCATTAACATGGTCCGCGCTGCTAAGGTTGTGACTCATGCGAAAGATTATGGATCGTCACAACCCAACCCAGGCAAAGAACCTGATCCACCAGGAACCCCTTTGCGCATTGAGAAACCTGCGGATAAACTTGAGGCTGCACCTCGCATTCCTAAGGGGGTAATTAAGCACTCGGGGCATAATCCAAATGCCCGAGCTACCCAGAATTATTCAGTTGTCGAGGATTTGGGCCATACTCCTTGTGCAATGTCTGCATTGGAAGTGCTTCAGAGTTATCCTTCGCAAAGGAAGGCTTTGCTTTCTGCTCTTGGTGTGAACGGTGATGATTCTTCCTCAGTGATCAAATTTGAAACTGCAGGTCATCAACCTCGCTTGCCCTACTATGTGTCGCTTTTGGTACACTTAGAATGTCTTAATATGATCGTCAAGCGCACTGTGATTGACGAGGGCGCTGCTGCATCTGTGATGTCTTTGTCTTGTTGGAAGGGTCTTGGTTCTCCTGAGTTGTCGAAATCAGCAACTATGTTAACTTCTTTTGATGGGAGATCTTTTAGGCCGCATGGCATCATTCCATCCCTTGAATTCCATTTGGGAGGGAAGATCGTTGCGATAGAGGTTGAGGTGGTTGATGCGCCCCTTGACTATGATATCTTGCTGGGTCAGAACTGGATGTATAGTATGCAAGTCGTTGCTTCTTTCGTGTTTCGCGTTGTATGCTTTCCTCATTATGGGAATATTGTAACGATTAATCAAATGGCATTCAAGAATTCCCCTGTTACCGCATATTCGGGAACTTCAGTTCCGGTCGTTGATCACTCTCAGCCGGAAACTGGGAGTGTGGGTGTAGGCATGTATCCATCCCTTATGGGAAGCTTTAGTTGTCCTGCGCCGATCCTCATGATAGGATCTTGTTCCGATAAGGCTTTGACTTCTACGACCTCAGTTTCTTTTCACACGACTCATATGGGAGATCCTTGGATTCTTCCCACACTGAGTATTTCGAGTGAGCCTGTCGAAACCAACGTGTTGCTTCCTGCAACTAGGATAGCTTATCAAGCCAATCTTATGAATGTTGCAGAGCCTTGTTCTTCCTCTTCGCGGACGGAAGAGGAAGACCCCTATGTGCTACCCGCATGGGCAGTACAGTCTTCTCATGCCCACGACTGCCTGGATACGTTTTTTCCTTTAGATGAAGCAATCATCAAGGCTATGTCGAGTGTTGAGCCACCATGGGAGGAACTTCATCATAGATCATATTTCCTTCCACCGCTTGACCGTTTGGAGCATGAGGATTATAGGGATATTCTTAGTCAAAGAGTTGGTAGTCCCATGATCCCATTAAGCTCTCCTGGTCAAATGGATGATGGGAACATGGCGAACATATCTTCCATGATTTCTATCAACATCTCTCGAAATCCTGGCACCATCAAGAATGTCTATATTGGGGCGGATTGTTCTCCGGCTGAGATCCTCAAATATACTGAGCTATTCAAGGAATTCTGTGATATTTTTGCTTGGTCTTATGATGAGATTCCAGGTATTGACCCTCGGATTGTCGAACACGAAATTAATACTTATCCCAATGCTAAGCCTGTTCGACAACGTTTACGTGCCGTGAATCCTAGGAAAGCACCCGCCATTAAGGTAGAGATAGAGAAGCTGTTGAAAGCCGGTTTCATCTATCCCGTTCCCTTGACGGAGTGGGTTTCAAACCACATTCCGGTGGATAAGAAGCAGGGAGCGATCCGAATATGCACTGATTTCCGTGATTTAAATCGTGCTTGTCCTAAGGATAACTTCCCTACACCATTTATAGATCAGATTTTGGATGAGTGTGCGGGTAGCGAGGTGTTCTCCTTTATGGATGGATTTTCCGGGTATAATCAAATCCAGATTAAACTTGAGGACCAACACAATACTGCATTTATTTGTCCTTGGGGAACATTTGCATATCGAAATATTCCTTTCGGCCTTAAAAACGCCAGAGCTACATTTCAGCGAGCAATGACCTTGATTTTCCATGATCTCAAGTCTATTATTGAAGTATTTTTGGATGACCTTGCTGCTCATTCTCGTATGAGAATGCGTCGTTCCTATCACTTGAGATTGGTTTTCAAAAGATGCTGGCACTTTTCGGTTCGATTAAATCCTCATAAGTGCATCTTTTGCGTGAAGTCAGGTCATTTATTAGGATTAATCATTTCAAAGGAGGGCATAAGAGTTGATCCCTTAAAGGTTGAGGCAATACTTCAGTTGTCTCCCCCAAAGAATATTCGTTATCTTCAGTGTTTGCAAGGTATGGCAAACTTCTTACGAAGATTTGTAGTCAGTTTTTCCAATTTGACTAGAGGCTTCATGCGTCTCTTGAAGAAGGATACTCCCTTTGAATGGGATGAGCGAACCCAGGACTCCTTCGATGCACTTAAGCGAGCCCTAGCATCGGCCCCGGTGATTAGTCCTTCGGATTATAGCCGTGATTTCCTATTATATGTGGCTGCATCTTTAGAGACGATTGGTATGGTATTGGTTCAGGAGGATGAGGAGCTCCAGGAGCATGTCATATATTATCTGAGCCGAAACCTTATTGACGCAGAGATTCGTTATTCTCATGTCGAGAAGCTTGCTTTAGTGACCGTACATGTGGTTCAACATTTGAGACATTATATCCTCCTTCTCCAGACCTCTATTGTGGCCCATGTCAATCGGTTTCAGTTCGTCCTCACATGAAGGATGATTGGGGGAAAGTATAATAAATGGATTTTCATCCTGCAAGAGTTCGATCTCGAATTTGTTTCGGCAAAGTCAAAGAAGTCGTTAATTTTTGCAGAGCTTATATCGTATTTCCCGAGCAAGGCCAAGGAGTCGGTTTGTGAAGATACGTTTGTTGATGAACACATCTTCTTAATCTCCATGTATGACCCATGGTATGGAGATATCATAGTATATCTGCAAACACAGAGGACCCCTACTCACCTCTCGCGAGATGAACGATGACGATTACATCACGTCTCTAAGAACTACCTTATAGTGGATAATACTTTGTACCGTCATGCGGTAGATTCCATTTTATGATGTTGTTTAACTCATGAGGAGGCTGAGGTTGTACTGAATGATTGCCACGAAGGGGCGTGTGGTGGTCATTTATCTGGGCTTTCTACAGCTCAAAATATTTTGAGAGCGGGTTATTTCTGACCGTCGATCTTTAAAGATTGTGTTGATGCGGTCAAGAGGTGCCACCCTTGCTAGGTATTTCCACGGAATATGCGCTCAAAGCCTGCCCCATTACATCCCATTATCATTGTCGGTCCCTTCACTAAGTGGGGGCTCGATTTTATGGATTGCAGCCCAACTTTGGTTGGGGGGCACCATCATATTATAGTGGATGTGGATTATTTCATAAAATGGGATGAGGAAATTCCTACAGTAAAATCCGACGGTGAGATAGCCGCTCACTTCGTATTCAACCAAATAATTACTCGGTTCGGGATTCCAAAAGAGCTTGTCACTGACCATGGCTCGCACTTTCAGAACTGTATGATGGAAGAGTTGGCATCCAATTTAGGGTATAAGCAAGAGCACTCCTCTTCTTACTACCCCCAAGTGAATGGACAGGTTGAAGCAGTGAATAAATCACTTAAGTCCATTCTCCAACGAACCCTCGCACAGAGCAAGACGAATTGGCATATTATGTTATACCCTGCTTTGTGGGCATATCGAACCGTGGTTAATACTACCACTGGTTTTTCTCCATATCAGCTTATGCATGGAGTGGAGTCGATATTGCCGGTTGAATGTGATATTCCTTCGTTGAAGCTAGCTGTGGAGCTCTTACCAGACACTTCACCTTTGGAGGAGCGTTTGGTCCACCTCGAGCAACTTGATGAGCAGCGTCGAGATGCCTTGGTGGCTCTAGAGGTTAATAAGCGTCGCATTAAGGTCCAATATGACAAGTCTGTCTATCCAAGAGTGTTTAGTGAAGGAGACTTGGTCCTTTTGTGGGATCAATCAAAAGAACCCTTGGGGGCAGGGAAATTTAATCCTATGTGGCGTGGTCCTTATGTGGTCAAGCGTGTCTTAGAGAAGGGTGCCTATGAGTTAGTCGATTACGAAGGCACAGCTTTGGTGGAGCCTAGAAATGGGCTCTATCTCAAAAAATACTATGCATGATCTTTAGCCAAGGCTGCTTGTTGTATATTATTGTACAGCTTTGCATAGTTAGGTCTTTTTATTATCGTGATCGGGTTTGTGATTAGTTTCCGTTTCTTTTGGCAGATGTCAATGGAATCTTCCACCTGCATAGGATTCACGGATGGTGCAAGCCATCACACTCAGCACTCAGCCTCTGCTGCTTTGGTGATTTATACTCCTATGGGTCAGGTTTTGTCTTTAGGAGGTGTATGTATACGGCCATCTTCCAACAATGTTGCTGAATATAGTGCCATTATCGAGCTTCTACGGGATGCCATTTCACATGGCGTTCTATCTCTTGAGGTATGTCTTGATTCGGAGTTAGTAGTGTCACAGCTCAATGGTTTGTACCATGTTAGAGATCCGACATTATTGAGAAGATTCTTACATGTGAGATTGTTAGAACGGCAATTTGACAGTATTACATATATACACATTCCAAGAAATGATAATCAAGTTGCTGACTCATATGCTAACTACGTTTTAGATTGGCATTTGTTTTATTCATAATAAATTAATCATAAACATTTTTACACATGTAAATAAATAAACCGATCACCATAAAACCTTTTATATATCAAAAATGTTGTAATACATAGTGTCATATACAAAAGTGGAGCTTTCAAAGATTCCATCATATAATACACGGTCGTACAAAACATATATACTCCTAGGTGTCTAATCCTGTGGAGGGGGAGGGTTGTGATCATGATACGTCACTACGGCTCTAGCTAGCCGTCGGAATAAACACACCCATGCACGTGGCACACCCACCACCTGTCGCTGCATGGCCTCAAGCAAGTCCTCAACTTGCACCATGGGAACCCTGTGAGTCAATTGCATGAAGGTTGTATGAATTCCCTAGAGCATTCTCTCCGCATCCGCACCTGTGATGTCATCCTTTCTTCCCCTCTATCTATGATGTGGGAAGCCCTCTGGTTGCCGTGGTCCCACATCTACACATGAATGGTAGATGTCACTATGTGTTGTCACACAAAAACATGTCTTTTTGATTCCACATAATCAAGAAAATACAAAAAAATTAAATAAATAAAAAAACTTAAAAAAGAGTGAGAGTCGAGATTCGGTACCTATCTCTCCATATGCCGATCCTAGTGGTAATGGCATGTCCGGATCCCCCCAGAAATCTATCCCTCCATAGGGGTAGTCATCTATGGCAATAATATGTCGTCGCCACCATGGAAAGAAGTCAGTTGGATATGGTTTGGCCACCCTACCACCACCCAGTCTGCGCATAGCATCTTCCCAATGCCGTTGGGCCGGATCTCAAACCCCATGGAGAGGAATGTCCACTCTAGGGCTCAATCCTGGAACACGCTCGAAGAAAAACGTGCTCAATATGCTGCTGAACCCTAAGTTATGTATCCTACATGCCTTACACTCACTGAGCTGGTGTTTCATGTTGCTCAGTAGTGTAGTACTCTAGTTGTATATGGTAGGTCTCATATACTCCACCGCATAGTACATCAATGGCCGCGAGGCCTGATGGAGTGAGGCTAATCCTGCTATCCTGCCCAGCATCAGTAGTATGGCCTTTAGGCCTAGCACCTGTATAGCATTGGTGGGGACTTGACTTCCCACCTTCTCAGTATCTGGGTAGCAGTACACAGTTACGTACTCATCGATAGTAAGCCCACCTCTCGGCCCACCTTGGGAATGAAGGTTCACCACCTACCCTCATCTAGACAGACCTGTGATGAAGTATATGTCTTCCACCTCTATAGTGAGAGAAATCCCATCTATCCTGAAGGAATCTGAGTCTAGATCCCAATAGTTTACCAGCATCTCTAGCAGTCTTGGTTTGGCCCTCAAGCCACCAAGGCACCAAAACTTGTAGAGTCTGCATCTTCTAAGAGCTTGTTGAACCATCATGTCAGCCCTTACAGCTTCCTCTACTTCACCATGCTCGCGCTCTCTCCATTCTAGAACCATCCTGCATGAGAAATTGCCATTTTGTCGATTAGATTCTTGTAAATTCACTTGTGCGCGTCATACGCGACTGTTTTACAAACAGCCGCGTATGTACGCGGTTTCTAGCCTCTTTTCCGCCTATAGCCAGCCCTATACGCGAAAAAAGCTTCGATATCCATGTGGGCCGCAGCGCTCATGTAGAGATGGCCTAAACTACCTCATTTTTCCATGAAAATCAACAAAAATTATATTGAAATGCATGAGGAGAGCATGAGTAACTACCTGGAAGAAACGGCTGTGAATTCCGCCGGCTGGATCTCTTGGAATTTGCAGTTGAATATCAGAGCTCCAATGGGTAAAAGTTTCAAATGATTTATATTTTTTACTATTTATAGAAAAAATTTCAAATATTTGAAAATTTTTACCCCCTTTCCTATAGTTTTGACAGTTTCTAACCATTTTGGACCGTTTTTGACATAATTTGTGATGTAGAAGACCATTTTCAGTGACATTTCAGCCATTGGATTGACCCGTTCATACTGATCTCAGGTATAATGTCTACACTAGCATATCATTTAGGTTCACCACAGTTTGCATTTTGCATGACCTTATGACCATGTCACCATGACCTTAGGTACGAAACCACTCTATTATGTCACGGAACCTTCTTGCTGCTTTAGAAGTGGCATGATGTGAGTGGTAGACCTTCACCTTACATGGGTACCCTAGTTAGCACCTTATTTGCATTTGGTGCCCATGCCGACGTTTTCTCCTTTAGGGTGTGGGAGTTCGTTGTATAGTATTGCCATGACATTTAGCAAGAGCCTCATACTCCTCTTGATCTTATGCTGGCATGTTTCCCTCCGGAATCCCCTTATGTCAAGTTTTGAATGCATTATCATGAGCTTTGCCTGCGTTATTGAGCTTTATGCCGGCTCCCCTGACATTGCGTTTCAGCCATATAGCCCGAGCTTGTCTCTGTCTAGCCATGCAGAGCCATTTTTTTTATATCCTTCACAGCTTGTTTCCCTTTTTACTGGGAGGGGATTTTCCCCCGAGTGTCGATATCCTACATATGTATCCTTGCATTGAGCATAGGTATGTTCCACTACTTGGAACTAGTTTGTTTGCCCTGATGACACTCGTCTCCTCCTAGTTTGTAACTATAAAGCTAGTTTATTCTTTTTTCAAGATTTTCAAATAACTGAAAAAGTCCAAAAAAATCAAAAAACCAAAAAGCCGGACAAGGAAAGATGTTATCTTTGGCAGCTGTCGAGTCGTGTCGCCTTTGAATAGAGCACTGTATATCACATCCATTGGTTGGGTTATAGTTTGACTTAGGAGCTGTACTCGTTTATCTGAGTTTATCTCCACCGACTAGTTAAGCTTCCAGTCTCTATGGAGCCTATGTTGATGCCTCCTGTGTCACAGAGATGTCCCAGTCTGTATATCGAGTCTGTGCTGCCTTCATTCAGTCACCATACGCCGTTATGTTCTTGTTCGAAGGAAGTTGAAACCTGTGTCAGCCATTCCTCAGTTATGTTGACTTTACATGATGTTAGAATGAAGTATGTTCCCATCGAATATAAAATAAAACACTAAGCTATCACTTATTTGGATGACAAATTAAATTCCTATCTTCCACTTATTTAATCATAACCAACCAACGAATATTCTTGTATAATACTTAGGCTTCAACCAATCATAAAAATCCAACCAATATTCATGGAAATATTTTACCATTAACTAAGAGTAGTTATTTATACAATATAACCACTCAATGATAATTTCTATTTGTCAAAATAATATAATTCGACTGTCACCTTTAATAGGAAACTAAAGCATTACATTACTACCCTACATGTCATGAAATTTCATCAAGTATATTATCTAAATACATCAGGATCATGGCTTATATTATTCCCCTACTTAGGATTAATAATCTCATAACCATATTCAATCAAAATGTACAAGTCGATAACAATATAGTTAAATTTATCCCATCATAATTAATTTCCTTTCTATGAATATGCCATACAGATAGTCACTTACTAGTAAGTCACTAACTTTGATCTTTTACCGCTCATTCTTAATATATGGGTTAGTTAATCTCAATCACACATTCTATAAATCATATTCTTCATCATCATTGTGTCGCAAGCATATGACTAACACAATATTGGACTATACATTACAACACTTACATTAGTAAAAGAGTATCTACAAGTTCACATCTAATCATTTAATTGATATTCTTGTCTTATTAAACTCTATAACTGTTTTCGACCTTTTCCCTTTGTTAATCTATGTCGTTACACATTCCCGTAAAACATGACTAGCTATTCTTGTGTAACGATTATTTTTAACCTGTCTTATGGCTCAATCCTTAAAAACGAAGAAATAGTTTACTTGTACACAATAAATACTTTATACTTTCTAGTAAATTGTCTAAAAGTGTAAATCCTTTTCACGTGGAATCTTTCAGAGTTAACCACATGATTCGTGCATAACCAAAAAAATTTCAACATTATCACTTAACACATAAACTTATACAATAGACATAAAACACTCTTTAATCGGATCACTTAGAAAATAAAAACCATTACATTTCATAAATATCAAAAAGCGAAGGTAAAATACATAAGGTGCAAACATAAGGGAGACATCAATATATGTGGTTCACCCAAATATGGGCTACGTCCACCAATAATTGTCAATTTATTTATTATTCACCCCACAAGGAAAGAGTACAATTCTGTAGCATCATCTTTGTTGCAATTTATTTTCCACTTTCTCAAAATCTCTATTATAGATAGCATTTTCAAAATAATATGCAACCTTATAACAATACCTCTCTTTTTGAAACTATAAGATGAAAAGAGACCTCAAAACTTTAACTTGGATGTGTCTTCTGATAAGTTGTGATGTCCAAAATTTGCAGCATCCATATGGTGTAGGTAGTAAATCTGAATATTCAAAACTGCGATGTCGAGACCAAATCAGATAAAAATAGAGTTGTTGTGAGTGACTATCATGTCAAAATTAGCATAAAACCGACTGGCTATAATTTGTCTTCCCTGTCTGTATATCAATGAAAGGTCTATGATAGAACCCATATACCTCTGCGTCTCTATTTCCAAAAAAATCCAATTTCCATGTTCCAGAGCTAGCCCATTTTTGGAGAGGCAGTCTGTGTCGGTAATTCTTTCCTTGTAAACATGATGACATGTAATATAGTCAAAATTTGTCATGATCCTATTAACTTCCTCAAAGAGAGCAAGGAGAGAAATGTTTCTACATCTTTGCACTTTGTTTACCCAGTTAATTATTACTAGCGAGTCTCCAAAAATATGGATCCTTCTACAGTCTTTTTCTATAGCAAAGCAGAGGAGCAGTTTTAGAGCCATAAGTTCTGCAAAATTGTTTGTCCCATCCCCTAGGCCCATTTGAATTTGAAAATGGTGGTTTTTATTGAGGTAGAGAATAGAAACGCCCCCACTTTTCTTGTCTTGTGATGCGCCATAAAAAAAGGCCCACGGAATATAATTGTCAATCATCTCTTATGTGATGATCCTTGGAGCCAGAGCGTCTTTTGTTTGTGGTAAGAAAGAGAGGATGTCAAGCCTATTTTTCTATGGCTTCAGGGGAAGAAGTTGTTTCTTGAAAAGTGGAAGCATTTCGGGCTAGCCAAATTCCCCAAATGTGAAGTAGAGGGAGTGATTCTAGATGAGCTATCAGTGGGGAGGAGGACCAAGTTTTCCAAGTGTCTTCCACCGAGAGACCTACCCAATCAAATAAGAGTTTTCAAAGGGATTAGGAATGTGACCATAATTGTGAGGAGAAGGTACATGTAAGAAAAGGATGGTTTACACTTTATTCATTATCTTTGTGCAGAGTGCACCATCGTGGGCCTTCCAGGGATCTTTTTTGAAGTATATCCCAGGTTGGGATTTTGTTAGCTAGTGTACGCCACATGAAAATTCTCGCCTTCAGAGGACATTTAAGTTTCAAAATCACAGGTTTCCACCATTTTGGTTTGTTCTGGAAAGTGGTGGCACATAATTACTAATGACCAATTTTTGGGGTGTAAACTTCATGTGTTGCATGTTCCCAAACTAGTTCGTCATGCAAAAGTGTGAGCCAGATATGGGAGGAACGAAGAGCAGTGATGTATATCTTCCATTCCATAGTCCAAATTTCTGGAATCTCAAGTTCCTGGCTTCCCAACCATTCTTGGTATCAGAAATTTGTCGTGGTGTGATCAGCAATTTGATTCAAATGAAAAGAAAAATTTATGATGTAACAATTGAACAAGTTGTTGAGGGAGAATATGGTTTTGTTGGATTTCTAGACAAGGGACTCCTCCTAATTTGAATGATACAAAGATAAAATTCCTATGGCTTGGGGGTACCAAAATAGACAGTATGACACCAGAGATCAATCTTTCCCAATACACAAGAGCAGTAAGAAAATATAACACTAAGGGATATAGAATCGTACCTTGTTTTGGACGGTTGAAGTAGATCCCCGTTGAGTTTTTCCAATGCAATTGGAATTATAATTTGATATCAACAAAAACAAACCAAAGAAAGAATGATATATATAAATGTGTTAGCACTACTCTAGCATATATAATCAATCATGTATAAGCAATTAAATACATCCATGGATTCAATATTCATATTCAAAATGCACATGAATTGGACAGGAAAAGATATTTCTATTAACAAATCAGAGATACAATAGTGACAAACTCTGTTGGCACTTTTGCGAACCAGAGAAATCGAGTCCTCCACCTGGGCCTCCATCAGTTCAATCCTCCATCTCTCCATAGCAAGATCACAAAGCAAAGGAAAGCTTGGGAATAACACTATGTGCTCCAAGGGACAAAAGCATACAGACTCATGTATAAGAAAAACTAAGGCAACAATGGACTATAGTTTCCTTACTCTTCAATTTCTCCTCCTTCAATGTATCCAAAGGGTTCCTTATATAGCACTCCAAACAGGTAATGGACGGTTGAGTCCGAGCGTTCTCAAGGCATTTGGAAGGCCAAGAGTCAAGTTATTCGGACTCAAATGAGGAAAAATCCAAAAATATTTGTCATTTTGCACACATCCCGATGTACGCAAGTTTGAGGTCAAAAACTACGTATACACGTGGGTATTGTTTTAAAAGTCACGTATAGGTATAAACAGGAAATGTTTGGGGTTGATATTGGAACATCAAAGTATAATATAAGTCCATGGGGTCCAAAGAGTCTGCAGAGGGATAGGGAAGGCCATAAATGTGCGATCTAAAGGGTGTGGTAAAATCAAATATAACAGATGCCCCCTAATGTGTGAGGTCTAAGGGAAACATGATGGATGAAATACATTATAAAATCCATCCCAGAAGTGGATTAATGAAGACCTAGGTGGAAGAACCAACCACTCATTAGTACAACAATAATCAATGTCTGCATGTGACTAAAAATACATGTATCAGTCCCGGATACATAAGAGTACAATGGACATGAATAGGCATGATATACAAAGTGTCATATGTGGTCATCGCCATGTAAAATATACACTAGATCAAGATCTCCATAATGGATGAAGATATATGATATACACTAGAAAGACTGGAATCATGATCATGAGAGCTGAAATCTCATGAATACTGGCACGATCAAGGAGATACCATATATGGAATGCCACTAAGCTGGAAGGTCTTCTACCCAAACTGCTACAAGTACATGTCCTACTATGTGAATAGGTGTGTCGAGGTCGAACATAGTATTCCATCGTCTTATTACCGATCATTTATGTATACAATTAATATATGTGAGATAACCCACCGATAATGAAAATGGGAATCAAGGTACTGAGTGTAATCTAACAAGTGTGAATAGATGTGTTGGGGTCGAACACTTGAAAGAATCCATCGATCAGGGGACATTGATGTATTCCCAAAACGTGTCGATGGTGAGAGAACCTACCACTTATGACTATATGTCTTAAGGCACTCAAATGAATCTATACTCCTATTCCAGAATAAATGATATGATGTCGGTGGAATGGAATCCACTGGAAGGAGGGCAATAAGGCATCCCCCATAAACCAACACGAGGTACTCAGCAAGGCTATATAATGTGGAAGAACTCAATGAAAAAGATGTGCACGAACCAGTAACAGAATTCAGAATGGATGGAATGAAAATTCAAGATAAATGAGGAATGCCTGACTTAGGTTTCAAATTATTTCGAACAAGAGCGTAAGGAAAGTGGTGACTGAAGATAGGTAGCATGGACTGGATATGAAAACTGGGACATCTTTGTGACACATGAGGCATCAACACAGGCTCCATGGTGACTGGAAGTGTAACCAATCAGTGGAGATAAAAACAGAGTAACGATTACAACTCCTAAATTCCAACTAATAACCCAACCAATGGATGTGATATACAGTTCTCTATTTGAAGGCGACATAACTTGACTGTTGCTAAAGATAACATCTTTTCCCATCCGGCTTTTTATGTTTTTTTTTTACTTTTTTCAGATATTTTGAAAATCTTGAAAAAGAATAAAAGTACTTTATAGTACATAGCTAGGAGGAGACAAGTGTCAGGGACAAACAAGCTAATTCCAAGCAGTGGAAAATACCTATGCTCAATGCAAGGAAACATGTGTGAGATAACGACACTCAAGGGAAGGTCTCCTCCCGATAAAGGGGTAATCAAGTTGCAAAGGATATATAAAAAGGCTCTTCTTTGCTATACATGAGACAATATTGGGATATATGGCTGATAACCTGAGGTCAAGGAGCCAGCATAAAGCTCAAGAAGGCAAGCAAAACTCATGAAATGCAATTACAACTTGATATATACAAGGGAATTCCTATGGGGAAAATCCAACATAAATTTCAAGAGGACATGGAAGGACTAAAAAGGGACTCCCATAACCTAGAGGCATCTCAACATGGGTAGCAAATACAAAAAGGATCTAACTAGGCCACCCATGTACACGGAATTTCTACCATTCGCACAATACCACTTCTAACAGCAACATGAAGGTTCTGTGATATTACAGAATGGGTTCATACCTAAGGTTAAAATGAAGCGGTCATAAGGTCATGCAAAATGCAGGTGGATGTGAAATCCTAACCTATATTCCAGTTCAGACAATATACCTATAATATGCATGAAGAGATCAAAAAATTGGTCAAAACACGCTCAAAACTCCCACCTACAACACCATATTAGTCCAAACGGTCCAAAAATGGTCAAAAGCAGGTCAAAACTGTTAGATTTTTAACATTAAGCTAGCATATCATTAGGATATTTAACTTAGAGAACAACAAGCACAACAATCAAACATAAGAGACAATGAACATAGTGTTTTACCTCAGGGAAACCATAAATGGAGAAAACCCTACAACTTCCTCAGAGATAGAATTAGCACCAAAAGTGAAACCCAAAATAGTAAGATGATCTCCTGACAGTAGCAACCTCTTTCTTCCTTGCCCTAGTGTATTTCCCTTCCTCAGTTATGCGCTACAACTGAGTGTGAGTGAGTGTGTGATAAATAGAGAGGCTAGATCTCTATTTATACTAATTCTCAACTTGACTAAACCCAACTAGGGATGACTTCACTAGGTGAGTCTAATAAACCTAGTGCTCCGAAACTGCAGGGACTTTAACCCTTAGACAATAAGAGGGTTACGCACCTTGACTTGACATGACTTGTTTACATTATAGAAACTCCCGATAGGAACCTCAGGGCATGACATGACTCAAGTACATTACAATTACATCCTGGAATAAACATCGGGTTACACTACATAAGAAATACAAGTGAATACATTCCATAGTTACGATTACATCAACACTCCCTCTTAACTAGGAAGGTATTCTCTCGACACAATTTATTAGCACAAGTCTTCTTCTCTGTATCATCTGGATCATCATCGAGTCCTCATAATCTTCACCTTCAAGTCATCTCTATCTTCAAGTCACCTTCATCTTCAAGTCATCTTCACTTGGATTTGGATCATCACTCGATCTGGATCATCATCACTAGATCTAGATCATCCCTCGATCTGCATCATCTCTAGAGAATCATCTCTGGATATGGATCATCCCTCGATCTGGATCATCTCTACTGGATCATCATCACTAGATATTCACGGGTGATATCTCATGATTCTTCTCATCACAGGAAGTTCTATAGAGCCAGCCTTTTTTCATGTTGGTTGTAGGCCTAGACTCCATGTAGGTCTTCTTCAGCGCTTATATATGACCGTAAGTCAGAATGGCCCACCCAACACTTATATCTGATCATGTAGGAACCAATCCTATAATCATATCAGAAAGGCACGCCCAGCACTCACATCTGACCATGCGGGAACCAATCCCACAACCCTGTCAGAAAGGCCCAGCACTCACATTTGACACATGCGAGGAACCAATCCAACAGACATGTTAAAAAAGGTTCAGCACTTATATTTGACACACGTGAGGAACCAATCCAACATATATGTTCAAAAATGATTTGCACTTACATCCGACACATGTGAGGAACCAATCCAACATGCATGTCCAAAAGGGCTCTGCACTTACATCTAACACATGCGAGGAACCAATCCAACATGCATGTTCAAAAGGGCTCTGCACTTACATCTGACACATGCGAGGAACCAATCCAACATGCCTGTTCGAAAGGGATTGCACTCACATCTGATCAAGTAGGAACCAAACCTACAGTCATATCAGAATGTCTCCAGTCCCAGACTGAGCTACCTGGTAATTGACCAGGTGCCTCCATTCCAAGAATGGAATTCAACGCTTACTTCTATTTATGTAGGAAGCAATCCTATAGTCACATCAGAATGGCTCAGCACTCATATCTGACATGGAAGGAACCAATCCTCACCATGATAGAATGGATCAGCTCTTACATCTGACCATGGAAGGAACCAATCCTCTCGCCATGTCAAAATGGCTCTGGGTCTCATCATTTCCCTTTGGAGGAAAACTCGATCTAGAGAACACCAAGCTTCACCCTGAAGTACTTGAACTTCACCTTAGCCAATGGGTTTGTCAACACATCAGCTATCTGTTCCTCCGTCACAACATATTGGAGCTTCACTACTCCCCTCTGCACCATATCCCTGATATAGTGATACTTGATCTCGATATGCTTCGAATTGTCATGGAACACTGGATTCTCTGACAATTTCACGCAACTCTAGTTGTCACAATGTATACAAGTAGCATCCATCTAAAGATCAAATAAATTAGACAGTATCTTCCTTAGCCATACTACCTCACAACTAGCTGAACAAGCCGTGACATACTCTGCTTCAGTTGTACTCAGTGCCACACAAAATTGCTTCTTGCTAAACCAAAAGATCACACCTGATCCCATACTAAAGAAACACCCTGAAGTACTCTTCCTATCGATGGCACTGCCTACCCAATCTGAATCAACATAACCCTCCAAGTTAATCTTCTGATTCACCTCGTACTTGAGCCCATAATCAATTGTACCCCTTAGGTACCTTAGAATATTATTTGCAGTAATCAAGTGAACATGTCTTGGATCTGTCAAGAACTGGCTCAAGGTGTTCAGAGCAAAGAAAATATTTGGTCTCGTGTTTGTCAGGTACATCAAGGACCCAATCATTTGACGATACATCGTAGCATCAATCGTCTCTGATGAAGCATCACTCAATAGCTTCAGGTTCGATGCCATAGTTGTGGTCATGGCCTTGCAGTCCATCATCCCAAACCTCTTCAAGATCTCTACTGCATACTTCCCTTGTCTGAGGGAGATTTCATCCACATTCTGCCACACCTCCATGCCTAGAAAATAATGAATCATACCCAAATCCTTAATTTCGAAATCGGCAGCAAGATTTCTCTTCGTATCAGTAATCAAACCATCTATACCTATTACAAATAGATCATCTACATACAATAGGAGAATCATTGGGTTGCCATCTTCAACCTTGTAGTAATGGTTGGAATCTGCTTTACTCTTGGTAAAGCCCAAACTGGATAGAAAGCTGTCAATTCTGTCGTACCATGTTTTGGGTGCATGTTTCAAATCGTACAGGGATTTCCTCAATCTACACACATGAGACTCCCTATCATGTGTCTCAAAATCGAGTGGCTGCTCTACATACACTTCCTCTTCCACTACACCATTTAAGAAGGCAATCTTGACATCCATTTGGTGTATCTTCCATTTCATCACTGCAGCTAGAGCAAGTATTGATCTAATGGAAGTGTATCTGGCTATAGGTGCAAAGGTCTCTTCATAATCTATTCCTTCCTTTTGTGAGAATCCATGAGCCACAAATCTTGCCTTATATTTCTCTATGCTACCATCTGCAGCATGCTTGATCTTGTAGATCCATTTGGAAGTTACAACTGACTTCCCTTCTGGTCTTAGGACAACATCCCAAACATCATTCTTCATGATCGATTAATAATATTTGATCATAGCATCCTTCCACTCTTTCCATTCTGCTGCTTCTTCATAATTGGAAGGTTATTCATTGATAAAGTCACAGAGTAAAGCTACATACCCAAAACAGGATCTGGTTCTCTTTATTTCTCTGTGATTCTCTTCTGGAGCCCCGTATCTTTCCGCACCTTGGATAATTTCTCGTACCCAAGCAGGTTTTTTCTTGTGAGGATTCTTCTCTTGAGGTGGATCTACAAGTCTTTGTGGTTCTTCAAATTCTTGATGTTCTTATTGAGTTTCTTCATTCATGGTTGTATCATGAATTCTGGGTGCTTCTGCTTATTCAGGTTCTTCAGCATGTCTCTTTCTGGATTTGTTGTAAGTTGTGTCTTCATCAAATGTTACATCCCTTCTGATGTTGATCTTCTTGAATCCTGGAAAGTATATTCTGTAAGCCTTCAAGCTTTCAGAGTATCCCACAAATATACCCTTCTTTCCTGAAGGATCTAACTTTTTCCTCTTTTATTTTGGAATGTGTATGTACACTGGACAACCGAATATTTTGAGATGGATGGCTTCTGGTTTCTTTCCAGAGAAAACTTCTTTAGGAGTCTTGTTCTCGATTACTCTGTGTGGAGTACGGTTCTGTACATACATCGTTGTTCTGGCAGCCTCTGCCCATAGATGCATGGGAAGATCTTGGTCATGAAGCATTGCTCTTGCAGCTTCCATGATAGTTCTATTCTTCCTTTCTGTAACCCCATTCTGTTGTGGATTATATGGAGTGGATAACTCCCTCTTAATCACTAATTCCTTGCATAATTAATTGAATTCGTTTGACGTGAATTCTCTGCCATTATCTGATCGAAAGGTCTTGATCTTGTTTTCTATGTGGTTCTCGATCAAAGCTTTGAATTCCTTGAACTTGCTGAAAACTTCATCTTTGTTCTTCATAAAGTAAATCCATGTCTTCCTAGAAATGTCATCAATGAAAGAAACATAGTATACATACCCGCTTAGAGAACTTGATGACATTGGTCTCCATACATCAAAGTGGATGATTTCCAAGATTCCTTTTGCCTTGCTTTCACTACTTGGAAATGTCTTCTTTGTATTCTTTCCTTTCGCACATCCTTTGTAGACCCCTTCATGTTTTGCTTGAATTTCTAGAAAACCTTCAACAACTTTGCTTGCAAGTGGTAGTGCTCTATAGTGCACATGTGCAATCCTTCTGTGCCAAAGTTCATTTGGCTCTACTATGTCATGGACCAAGGCTTGCTCTGGATGGCCCTTCAATTTGTATAATCCTCCTTCTTATTCTCCAATTACTATTGCATCGTCAATAGTCTTTCCTCTTGGCCACATGAGGACTTGACCATCTATAAATGCAACCCTCATGCATTTTGCATCTAGTACCAATATGGATAAAATATTCTTCTTTAGTCCTAGTACAAACAATACATCCTTCATTTTCATAGACTTTCCAGAGTCTAGCTTGTAGGATCATTCACCACTACCTTTTATGGGATATTGGTAGTCATCCCCAATTTTCACCTTGTGGGGTGAATTATGTTTGGATAGTTTCTCAAAGGATTCCTTGAAATCTGTCATGTGTTTGGAAGCCCCGCTATCAATAAGACAATCTTTGCTTCCATGAGTGATAGTTCCCATGAGAGAGGAGATCAGAACATATTCATCTTCAGTTGAAGAGTCTTCACTTTCTTGTTTTACTCTCTTTCTGGGAGGATCATCATCCTCATCAGTGTGAGCATGATGTCTTCTTATGGAGTTCCTCTTCTTCTTCGATCCATTCTTATTCATGGGAAAATTTCTAGCAAAGTGTCCTATTTCATTGCATGTATAACATCGAAGTTTAGATGAACCTTTCTGATGAGAATGCTTACCTTGGTGATGATGCTTTTCCCTTATTCTTTTCTTGGAGTTTACTGTGAGAGCTTGATCTTCACTTCCCATATTTTCTTCTCAATTTGTTATTCGAGCTTCTTCTTGTGAACATTCTTCCTAGCACAGATTCCTTAGATGAAAGAATCCCATGACCTAGGGAGGTCATTCAAAGTTGTCATCACAATTTCTGCATTCTCCACTTCTTCATCTACTGCTTCCAGCTATTCTTTGATCTGGGAGACCCTTGTGAAGTATGATCGGATGGTATCCTCATTCTGGATCTTTACATTCTTCAACTAGTTCCTTAGAGTCATCTTTCGATTGATGTTCTTCCCTTGAAACAGTTTGGTTAGGGTATCAAACATAGATTTAGGTGTTTTGAGGGAGGACACTTGTGGTATGAGGTGATCCTTGATAGAATCAGCAATGATCCTCTTTTCTATAACCAACTTCTTCTTATGTAAGGCCTTAGCCTCATCTCCCTCTCGAACTGGAACCTCCTCACTGATATAGGAGTGCAACTCATTTTCTTCTAGGACCAAGGAGATCCTATACTTCCAGGATCGGAAGTTATCAGCTCCCTCAAGATTTTCATCAAGCTTGGTATGATGAGACATCTTAACTAAGAACCTCAAATGGAAATACAAAATATTTAGATCTTACCAAGTCAAGATGTCGGATCTAGATTTGGAGCTGAAATTTTGCAATTCTCGTTCAAGTGCATATTAGGGTTTTTCTTTTCCGGGCTTCTATCCAACCGAATGATTTGATATTGATCCCTAAATTTTATTTTGGGGAGGAAATCAATCTAGCCCTGGGCTCACTGAAAAATTCCACTTCTGTGAAAAGCCCTAATTTTCGGCAGCAGTGTGAGGTCCAAAACTGAAAAACCTCAGAATTGGATTCTGCTTCGATAGAAATATGCGCCCTAGGGAGGAGAGTTATTCCAACCTTCTTTTTATGAAAATATGTGGAAATATATCCACAAAGTAGGAAGCCCTAGTTCCCGCAGCTGTATAGTGTCTTCTTCTCAGGTTAGCTCTGATACCATGTTAGATTTTTAACATTAAGCTAACATATCATTAGGAACTTTAAATGAGAGAACAACAAGCACAACAATCAAACACAAGAGACAATTAACACATTTTTTTTCCTCGGGGAAACCATAAATGGAGAAAACCCCGCAACTTCCTCAGAGACAGAATCAGCACCAAAAGTGAAACCCAAAACAGTAAGATGATGTCCTGACAGCAGTAACCTCTTTCTTCCTTTCCCAGTGTCTTTTTCTTCCTCGGCTATGTTCTACAACTAAGTGTGAATGAGTGTGTGATAAATAGAGAGGCTAGCTCTCTATTTATACTAATTCCCGACTTGACTAAACCCAACTAGGGCCGACTTCACTAGGCGATTCTAATAACCCTAGTGCCCCGGAACTGCGGGGACTTTAACCCTTAGACAATAGGAGGGTTATCCACCTTGACTTGATATGACTTGTTTACATTATAGAAACTCCCGATAGGAACCTCGAGGCATGACATGACTCAAGTACATTACAAATACATCCCGGAATAAAAATCGGGTTACAATACATAAGAAATACAAGTGAATACATTTTGTAGTTACAATTACATCAACAAAAACTATAGAAAGTGGGTTAAAATTTCAAAACATTTTCTATAAGAGAGTGAAAAAATAAAATTTTCCATACCATTTGAAAATTTACCCACCATAGTTCATTTGAGACCAAAAACTTCAAAAGCGAATTTTAGGAGCATTGGTCCACAGAATCACATTCCGTCTGGTTTAGGTAGAAGCTCATGCCCTTGTCTTTCATTTACATGTTTTTATTTTTAAATTTGATGATCAAGTTTTAATCTTGGGCCATCCCAAAGGGGGCGTTTTCGGCCCATGCAAAAATCGGGTCTTTTTCCGCATATCGAGCTGGGTATACGCAGAAAATACCACGATACCTACATACATATGCGGATGTTTTGAAAATAGTCACATACAGGGCCGTAAAAAATAAATTCAAAGGAAAATATTGATGGAACTTGAAAATTCTTGTGCAGGATGGTTCTAGAATGGAGAGAGCATGAACATGGTGTTGTTGAAGAGGTTGTGAAAGCTGATATAATGGCTCAACAAACGTTAAGGGCTTGTGGATTATACAACTTTTGGCACCTTGGAAGATTAAGGGAAAATCCAAGGCTACTCCAGCTGCCAATGGATTACTGGGATCCTGAATCGGAGACATTTTAGTTATATGGGATGCCCCTCACCCCCGAGGCTGAGGAAATTTACTTTATCACAGGATTGTACCACAGATGGGAAGTGGTAAATCTACGGCCTCATGGCTTAGGAGATGGGATCACTATAGATGCATACATTGCAGTGTATTGTGTCCCAAATATGGAGAAAGTTGGGAGCCAAATCCCAACAAACTCAATCCAAAACCTTAGGTTAAAGGCCATACTGTTGGAAATGGGCACAATAGCGGGATTGGCATCTATCCACTAGGATTCAAGGACTTTGATGTTCTATGCGGTGGAGTGTATGCATCCTACAATATATGACTAGAGTACATCATTGCTGAGAAACATGAAACAACAACTTACTAAATGCAAGATGGGGAGGGTGAGGAACTTCATCTATGGAAGCATATTGAGCATGTGCCAGGGCTAAGCCCAAGAGTTGAGATTCCTTCACATGGAGTTCAATATTCGGCTCAGCTACGCTAGGAAAATGTCATGCAGATACTAGGAGGGGGGCAGGTGGCCAACCCCTACCTAGAAGACTTATGCCTCTGGTGGCATAGATAGATCATCGCCATAGATGATTATCCCCATGCAGGGATCGACTTCCATGGAGATCCAGACATGCCCATACCGTCAGGCTCTGCATATGGAGAGATAGGTAACAAATCTCGACTCCAACTTTGTTTTTTGAATTATTAATTTTTTTTCTTGTTTTTGATATATGGAATAAAAAATACATGTTTTGGGTGTGGTGACATATAGAGATACTCTATCATGTACATGCAGATGTGGGACCATGATGACCAGATGGTTTCCCTCTTCATCGACAGAGGGGAAGAGGAGATGAGATCATGGGTGTGGATGTGGAGAGTATGCTCCAAACCATTCACACTAACTTCATTCGATTGAAACATAGAGTTCCCATGGTGCAAGTAAAGGACTTTCCTGAGGCCATGAAGTGCTAGGTGGTTGGAGTAACACACGCATAGGTTCGTTTATTTCGCCGGCTAGCTAGAGTCGTAGTGTGATACCATGATAAGCACCCTCCTCCACCACAGGATTAGAGGCTTAGGGTGTATTTTTTGTATGACTGTGTATTATATATTGGTGTCTCGGAAGCCCCATTTTTGTATATGACACTTATGTATTATGACACCACATTTTTGGACATTTTTGGATTGTGTATTATGATGATCGGTTATTATTTTATTCACTTGTGTAAATGTTTGTGAATTCCTTATGGTCTGTGAGACAAATTCCAATCTAGTCATAGTAAGCATATGAATCAAAAACTTCATTAAAATTTCTTGTAATATGGATGTATGTTATGTTCTCGAATTTTCATTCAAGCAACCTGACACGCAAGAACCTTCATAACAAAGTTGGATCCCTAACATGATACAAGTCATTAAGCTGTGAAACCACTAACTGCGAATGAAGATGTACCTCAAGAGAGTGAATACCATGCGAAATGGAATCATGCAATAACTCAATAATGACACTATACTCTCCAGCATTGTACGATGAAGGTCATATAAAAACCCCTCCTGAAGACAACACTTGACCCATAGGAGTATAAATCACCCAAGCAATCGAAGCTGATTTTTGAGTGTGGTGGCTAGCACCATCAGTGAATCCTACATAAACTGAAGAATCTGTAAACATCTACCACAAAAAATGGAAGCAAGTCAACAAAATCGATCACCATAAGTAGAACAAAACTACGCTATGCAAATGTACAATAGTATACAACAAATCAGCCTCGACTGAAAATCATGCATAGTACTTCTTAAGACAGAGCCCATTTCTAGGCTCCGCCAAGGTTGTCCCTTCATAATCGACTAACTTGTAGGAAACTTTCTCTAACACCTGCTTAACCGCATAAGGACCATGCCACATGGGATTAAAATTTCCTACCCCTAAAGGTTCCTTAGCTTGGTCCCACAAGAGAACCAAGTCACCTTCACTAAAACTCCTAGGATGGATAGACTTATCATATTGAACCTTAACACAATGTTTGTTAATCTCAAGAGCCACTAAAGCATCTCAAAGCTTATCATCAAGCTTCTCCAAGTAGACCAAATGCTCTTCTAATGTGGAAGTGTCTGGTAAAATTTCCATGGCTAGCTTCAATGAAGGGATTTCATAGTCAATCGGTAAGATCAACTCCACCCCATGCACAAGATGATAGGGAAAAAAACTAGCGGTAGTCTTAACCATGGTTCAATAAGCCCAGAAAGAAGGATATAACATGATATGCTAGCTAGTCTTGATTTGTGGGATGGTTCGTTGGAGAATGGACTTAAGTGACTTGTTCACTGCTTCAATCTGTCCATTTGCTTGATGATAGTAAGAAGAGGAATGCTCTTACTTATACCCTAACTTCAAAGACAACTCTTCCATCATCTTGTTCTAAAAGTGCCTTCCATGGTCAGTGACAAGCTCTCTCGGAATACTGAACTGGGTGATAATCTGGTTGAATATGAAATGTGTGGCTGTCTCACCATCGAATTTGATTGTGGGCATAGCCTTTGCCCATTTTGTGAAATAATCAACAGCCACGATAATGTGACGGTGCCCACTAGCCGAAGCTAGGTTGCAATCCAGAAAATCAATGCCCCACTTGGTAAAGGGACTAACGGTGATAATTGGATGCAAAGGGGCAGGATGAGAGCACATATTCTGTGCAAACAACTAGAAAGGGTGGCACCACCTTACCGCATTGACGCAATATTTAAAGATGGACGGCCAAAAATAATCTGCTCTCAAAATATTTTGAGTTGTAGAAATCCCAGATAAATGACCACCACATGCCCCTCC
This sequence comes from Pseudotsuga menziesii, assembly GCA_001517045.1. NCBI lineage: Eukaryota > Viridiplantae > Streptophyta > Pinopsida > Pinales > Pinaceae > Pseudotsuga > Pseudotsuga menziesii. The sequence goes on from LPNX010786627.1 coordinate 632,659, forward strand.
ATGGAAATCATTCTAAACAACCTCAGCCTCTTCGTGAGTTAAGCAACAACGTAAAATGGAATCAACCACACGATGGTACAAAGTGTTATCCATAATGAGGCAATTCTTCGCAACATGACGTAGTTGTCTACGCTCATTTCATGAGAGGTGAGAAGGAACCTTCAAGGTTTGCAAGTAGACAATAATGTCCCCATACCATGGGTCCACAGTCGAGATGAGAAATATGTGCTCATCAACGAAAAAGTCCTCATGAACCTCTCCCTCATCCAAACTCAGAAAATCAGATATAAGCTCAGCAAAAATAAATGACTTCTTCGACTTCGCCGAAACAAACTCAAGGTCAAATTCTTGCAATATCACAATCCATTTATTATACTTTCCCCCTATCATCCTTTTGGTGGTGACGAACTGAAATGGATTAATGATAGCTATATCAAAAGTCTGGAAAAGAAGGATATAATGCCTGAGACACTGAACCACATGGACAATAGCTAAATCCAACTTCTAAACATGGGTATAACGAAGCTCTGCATCAATAAGGTTTCAGGTAAGATAATAGATGACATGCTCATGAAGCTCCTCATCCTCTTGAAGCAATACCATACCAATCATATCTAGAGACACGACCACATATATCAAAAATTCATGGCTATAGTCAGGTGGACTAAGCACAGGGGCCAATGCCAAGGCTCTCTTCAAAGCATCGAAAGACTCCTAGGCTCACTCATCCTAGATAAACGGAGTGTCTTTCTTCAACAAATGCATGAATCCTTTATTCAAATTGGAAAAATTGACTACAAATCTTCACAAGAAGTTCACCATACCTTGAAAACACTAAAGATGTCTAATGTTACACGTGGGAGACAATTGAAGTATTGCCCCAACCTTCAAAGGACCGAACCTTATACCCTCCTTGAACATAATGAACCCTAGTCAGTGACCAACCTTCATGCCAAATATTCACTTATGAGGATTTAACTGAATTTGATAACGACAACATATTTCGAAAACCAAATGCAAATGATAAGGATGACACACCCTCATACGAGAGTGAGTAGGTAAGTTATCCAAATACACTTCAATAATATTTTTAAGATCGTGAAAGGAAAAGTTCATAGCCCGTTGTAACATTGCTATGGAATTTTTAAGGCCGAACGACATCTTCCGGTAGGAAAAAGTACCCCAAGGACAAATGAATGCAGTCTTATGTTGTTCCTCAGGTTTAATTTGAATCTGATTATATCCAGAAAATCCATCCATAAAGGAGAAAACTTCTCTCCCTGCACACTAATCCAAAATTTGATGAATAAATGGTGTGGGGAAGTTATCTTTAGGACAGCTGCGATTCAAATCTATAAAATTGGTTCATACACAGATCATTCCCTGCTTCTTATCCATCGAAATGGGATTTGACAACCCCCTCTATCAAGGGAACGAGATATATGAAGCCAGCTTTGAGTAACCTCTCTATCTCAGCCTTAATTGCAAGCAAGCGTTGTCGAACAGTTTTAGTATCCGAATAGGTTTTGATCTCATGCTCGATAATGCAAGGGTTAATTCTTGGAATTTATTTATACGACCAAGCGAACAAATCTCAAAATTCTTTAAGATTCTTGGTGTACTCTCTAATATCATAGGGGGAACAATCCACGCCAGTGTACACATTTTCAATCTTGCCAGAAATGGAAGAAATATTGATAGGTATAGTTGGTGACAAGTTAGCCATGTTCCCTTCAACATACTTGCTAGGAGAGCTTAATGGGACCACAATCCTACCAATTTTCTCACTAAATATTGCATTGAATTCATCACGCTCAATATCATGAAGCTTAGGGAGACAATGAGATCTATGATGCAACTCTCCCCAAGGTTGTTCTAACCCAGACATAGCCTCAAGAATATCCTTGTCCAATGGAAAGATGCCATCGAGGAATTCTTGTGAGTGAGATGATGACACTTCCCAAGAAGGAAATGCATAAGGGTCCTCTTCCTCTGTCCGCCAAGAGTAAGGACTAGATTCTACAACCAAATCAAGATTAGCTTGATAAGCCACCATAACTGTAGACAATGGCATGCCCATCTTGACAAGTATAGAAAATTCACCTGAAGTACGCGGAGAAGGAAGATTCCAAGGATCCTCCATATCCCAAGTGCGAAAAGGAATCGAAATAAACGATGCTGAAGCCTTACCAAGACTAGAACCGATCATAAGAATGGGTGTGGCAAAACTAAAAGTTCCCATTAGTGAAGGACACATGCGCACCCCAACATTCTCAGTTCCTGGATGAGAATGATAGATAATGGGATAGAAGCTCTCGACGATGATTTCGAACTAGAATTATCAAAGGATATTTGATCGACCATCACAACCTTCCCATCCAAAGGAAAATAAACAACCCAGAAGAGTGACATGCAACCACTTGCATATTGTAAATCCAGTTCCTACCCAATAAATTATTATAGTTAAGGGGCGCATCAACCACCTCGACCTCGATCACAATAGTCTTCCCTCCCAATTGGACCTCAAGGTAAGGAATAATTCCATGCAACCAAAAATATCTCCCGTCAAACACAGTTAACATGTTGTCTAAATTAGACAATGCAAGAGACCCGACCCATTCCAACATAACAAAGACATCACAGAATCTGTAGGGCCCTCATCAATCACTGTGTGCTTGATGGTGTTGTTTAGACACTCTACATCCAATAAAAGGGACACATGGTAAGGAAAGCAAGGCTGGACTCCATGAGTTTCAAATTTTATCACCGAAGGAGAGCTTCCATTAGCCACCCCAAGAGAAGACAACAAGGCTTTCCTTTGCAAAGGAAAAGTCTAAAGAACTTCTAAAGTGGACATCGCATAAGGAGTTTGGCCCAAATCATTGATGATAGAATAGTTTTGGGTGGCTCTGGCATTAGGATTGTGCCCCGAACGCTTCAAGACTCTCATAGGAATGCGACGCAGAGCTTCAGGATTATCACTAGGTTTTTCGATACACAAACGGCTATCAGCTGGAGGGGGCTCTTCCCAAGGTCGGGTTGCGACGTACCATAGACTTTATCACGCATCACAACATTTGTGGCATTCACCATGTTAATGCAACCATGGATACTAGTGGTGTCTGACGGGTTTGGAGTCCCACCACAAGCACCACTAGGATCGACGGTCCTAGAGTTCATATTTTGGTTTTGTGGTAAATTATTTGTCAACACAGCTCGGCTCTATGTGATGAACTTCAAGGCATATTCTATCTAAGGGCACAAGTGAGTGAGGTGATCATCCCCACAAAGATTACAAGAAAATTTAACCTTACGCTTAGGTTTCTTGTCCCCCCCAACATTATTGTTGTTGTTCTTCTCATTATTATCATTTTCATTCCTATTCCCACCCTTTCGATTATTTTTAACTTTCGTTTTATTCCGTCCAGGTTGCTGGTTACCTTTATAGTTCGATGATTGCAATGAAATTACATCCTCCATTTGGATAGGATGAGAGGAATCCATAGCTTGTCCCGATGTAGGTCGGTTAATAGATAACTTATTCATTTGGTTTGTAACTAAGCTTACAAGTTTAGCACTTGCAGATTCAACAATGCTACCGACATGCGGCACAGGTTTAAAATTTGGGTTAAAATTGGATCTAGGTGCGTTCGATATGATCTCATACAAGATCCCATAATGAACATAAGTCAAATCCATTTTTCGAGATCTAAATATAGCTTGTTCCTCATTTTTCATTCCGTATGTGGAAACATCCTTCTCTATGTAAGGCAATAAATACTTGAGGAACCATTCCAAAAGGAACTCTGGTGGTATAAAGGATTTAATCAATGTCTTCCATCTACGTCACTCTTGAATGTGATCACATATATGTGTGGCTTTGTCTTGCCGATATGTCGACAAGAGTTCAGTACTCATGTTGTAATGCATATGTAGCTGAAAGTGATTAAGGAAGGTCATATCTAGGTCATTAAATGATGTATAAGTCCCCCTAGGAAATTTTATGTACCACTTCGCCGCAGGCCCCATAAGGGTGCATTGAAATAGCCTTAAACAAACCGAGTCATGATTCAAGGAAGAGGATATGTCGTCAAAAATGCATTTGAAGGAAATGGTGTTGAAGACAATGGAATATGGGAAGTGATGTAACTCATGCCATGAATATTCACATGTCTAGGATCAGTCCCTTGAATGGGAATGACAGTGCTAGGCCTAGGATGCATGTGTGAAGGAACTTCCACCGCAGGGATGGAAGGTTTAATATGACTAGTGCTACCAAACCTCTCCACCTAGAAAGGAATGGAAGTGCCACCAGGAGCAATACCAGGTTCAACACCCGATCTGACATTGGGTGTCAGACTAGTCGTGGGAAGGTCTGGCATGCCATACCTTATTTTTCTAGTGATAGTGGGTGCATGGTGAGTCTCATGGTTCAGACTATGCAACCAATACCGGCGGTTTGCATGCATGTAGCCCGAGAATTGTCAAGGATCATCCGGGGATGTCCTAGCCATAAAATGTCCTAACCCTATCGAGGTCCCATATGTGCTTGAAGGTTCAACCTCCCTTATGTGAGGTGGAAGATCAAATGTTTTTGGGATCTCAGGATCATGGTCACCCATGGTGTGTGAATCAAAGTGAGAGTTAGTCTACGCGGACTATCTGGTTCTCTCTCCCAAAGGAGGAAGATACATAGAAGGAGAAAGTCCTGCTAAATAACGACAATAGAAGAGAGCCGCACCCAGATTCACAATGACTCAATAAAAATAAAAAACTCAATCTAACTACGCAACCCTAAGCAAGCTAGCGTACACAAAGAACACTCCTAAAAAATATACATCCAAAAAGAACTAGGCCAAGGGGAGGATATGTGATCTCTCGAATGCAGCAGGTATTCCTTGCCTAGGAGAGGATTAAGACTCCCATACACTACAAGCATAGGTTTGTAACCAATTATAGTGGCCCTCAGCTTCAACGCGTAAAGTGACTGTGCTATTCGACCCATACCTGGTCAGGACACCTACAGAATAACCTCTGCAAGTACCCCCTGTGATACCTAGATAATGCAACTAAGGTCACCCCAATATAATAAATGCTTAGGAGGATAGTTGCAGGAGGGATTGACTGTATGGGTAGGGTAGCAAATCCCGAATCCTGAAAGTACAAATGGTACCCCAAGGGTGCACCAACTGATACCTCAAAGGCCCACAGATAGGAATACGATCCTGGAAATATCTCTGGTGCTCACAGAAAGTGACCAGGGGTCATCACAATCACAATCGTGTACGTTTACTCATGCTTAACTCCTATGTAAGAGGAGCATCCTGAGAAACAATAATTATACCTAGGATTTCTCAGTCTCACCTAATTGTTTGTGTTTAGTAGAATGCCAAGTGCAATCTTTGTAGAATTAAAAACACGGTATGACACTACATGAGATGCAATTTTTTTCCTTCAAATGAGAATGCAATAATTCCTAAATGAAAAATTGACTATAATTCAATAAGAAAACCTAATGCAAGTACAATGCGAGTGCAAAAATGCAAGAATGCATAATGATGCAAAAGCAACTATTTTTGTATTTTTAGAAATAAATGAGATATAAAAAGTACTAACATACTCTAAAACTCTCAAACCCTGCAACCACTCACAAATAGTAGCCATGCAAGGAACCAAGATAAAAGAGACCTAATGCACTAATCCCAAAAAAAAAAGGAAAAAATGAATGACAAGAACAAAAGATAATAAAAATAAATCAAAATAAGTCTCTGGTAAAAAACAGAGGCTGTATATAGACACCGAAAGTACCCAAGAAGACTTAGCAATCATCAAATCTCACCCAGCAACACTCAATCTCCTAGATAAATCTCAAAACAAAGGCATATGCAACTGTATGCAGTAAATCGACGTACGTACGTAGGAATTCAAGAGAAAACCGCGTGTATACGGAGTTGTAATGCAAATACTAGCGTACAAGAAGAAAAAGGAAGAAAAATAAGGAAAACTGATAAGCCAAGACCAAATTAATCGTAAAGGACACTACTGGGAAAACAGGCCTCCAGACCTGACACAGAAACAGAGACATAAAGAGAAATTCAAGCACATTGAATACCTAACCCCCAAAGAAAAACAACTAGGAACCTCCCCAACAGAGTTGCCAATTTTGTTACGGAGAGAAACTTCCTATGGCTTGGGGGTACACAACAGACAGTATGACACCAGAAATCAATCTTTCCCAATACACAAGAGTAGTAATAAAATATAATACTAAGGAATGTAGAATAGTACCTTGTTTTGGATGGTTGAAGTAGATCCCCGTTAAGCTTTTCCAATGCAATTGCAATTATAATTTGCTCTCAACAACAACAAACCAAAGAAATCATGATATATATAAATGTGTTAGCACTAATTTAGCTTATATAATAAATCATGTATAAGAAATTAAATACATCCATGGATTCAATATTCATATTCAAAATGCAAATGAATTGGATAGGAAAAGATATTTCTATTAATAAATCAGAGATACAATAGTAACAAACTCTGTCAGCACTTCTCCGAACCGAAGAAACCGAGTCCTCCACCTGGGCCTCTACCACTTCAATCCTCCATCTCTCGATAGGAAGCTCACAAAGAAAAGGAAATCTTGGGAAGAACACTATGTGCTCCAAGGGATAAAGGGATGCAGAGTCGAGTATAAGCAAAATTGATGCCACAATGGACTATAGTTTCCTTACTCTTAAATTTCTCCTCCTTCAATGTATCCAAGGGGTTCCTTATATAGCACTCCAAAGAGGTAATGGAGGGTTGAGTCTGAGAGTTCTCAAGGAATTTGGAAGGCCAAGAGTCAAGTTATTCGGACTCAAATTAGGAAAACTCCAAAAATATTTTTCATTTTGCACACATCCCAATGTACATGGGTTTGAGGTCAAAATTTGTGTATATACGCGAGTATGTCTTTAAACGTTCCGTATAGGTATAAACAAGAAATTTTTGGGGATGATATTTAGACATCAAAGTATAATATAATTACATGGGGTCCAAAGAGTCTGTAGAGGGACAAGGAAGGCCATAAATGTGTGATCTACCTGGTGTGGTAAAATCAGCTATAACACCGACTCTTGTTCCATTTCCAATTTTCCAAGAGAGGCCCCTATGAATAAGAGGAAAAAAATTACATATTTCCTTTAGAATAATTGAGTTTGTTTGTGAAGCAGTAAATACAGAGTTTCTGATCCAATCCCATACTGGAACTGGTGCAATATACTTGTGGCGAATCACCTCCGTCCATAAGTTGTTTGTTGAAATAAGCCTCATTCCTACTTTTGTTGCTAGAGCTTTTGCAAACATAGTGAAATTTTTGAGTCCCCACCCTCCTAAGGATTTAGGTCTAGAAACGTGTTCCTATTTTACCTGGGGGAGAACCCTTTGTTCCTTATTCCCTATCCATAGGAGTTTTGAGCATATTTTTTGGGGATTTTCCAAGAATGATTTTGGGATCCAAACTAAAGCCATTTAGTAAACAGGAATGGATTCAAGTACTAATTTGACCAAGATTAGCATGCTCTCTTTCAAAATCCATCTATTGCACCTGGTGTTTACTCTACACTCTAGTTTTTCTAAAGGCTAGTTCCAATCTTCCTTCTTGTAGCAGTTTGGTTTAAGTTTGAAGCCTAGATATTTGAGACCTTTGTCAGATTTGTATAAATTGAAGGGAAAAAGTTCCAAGAGTTCCTTGGTGATATCCCCTTCTAGATTAAAAGTTGTGATGGTGGATTTCTGGGAGTTTAATTGCATTCATGTGGCTTTGCAAAACATGGGTAGGATTTCTGAGAGCTTTTATGCCTCCCTGATTGATCCATTACAAAAGATGAGAATATCATCTACAAATAGGAGGTGTGTGATGGTTAGTTTTGTACCTATATCGATTCCTTCAAATAGGCCTCTTATTTTTGCATCCAAGATGTCTCTACTTAGTCCCTTCGCAACGAGAAGGAAAAGAAGAGAGGAGAGTGGACACCCTTGTTGAAGGCCCCTTTCTAAGTGAAAAAATAGGGAGGTTGCTCCATTGATGAGGACAACAAAATATGCAATTGAGATGCATGCAAAATTCCATTTAATGAAGGAGTAGTTAAAACCCAGATGTGTAAGGAGCAATCTGAGATAAAGGCATTTGAACCTGTCAAAATCCTTTGATAGGTTATTTTTTAGAATCACTCCTTTGGAATTTTTTAGTTTTTCATTGTGCATGCATTCTAGGGATACCCCAATTGCTTCATGGATTTTTCTATTCTCCAGAAAACCAAACTGTTCATTTGAGATGAGCTTTCAGAGGACCTTCTATAGTATTTGTGCATTACCTTTTCCACCACTTTGTAAGTGATGTTGCATAGTGAGATAGGCCTGAAATCTTCCATTCTATCCACGTTATATTTTTTAGGGATGAGGGATAAAAAGTTGTTTTGAGTGGAGAACGTAGGTGGCCATTTTTCCTTGTTTCTTCAACCAATTGGAGTAGGTAAGGACCAATGGTGTCATAGGCAGCAAGGAAAAATTCAATAGTCCATTCGTCTAGTACTGGGATTTTATCCTTTTGAAATGTATACATTGTTGCTTTCAATTCTTCTTCCGACACTTCCTCCATCAAGTCCAAATTGTCCTCCTCAATGATGCTTTCAAGAAAATATTGCAAAATATGAAGGATCTCCGCAATTGTTGCATGTTGTTCTGCTTTGAACAAATTTCCAAAATAAGAATTTCCTATCACAGCCAGATCCTCAAAGGTGGAGACTCTCTCATTATTTTCATTTCTGAACTCCCAAATAGTGTTTTGTTGTTTTCTTTCTTTTGCATAGGCTTGGGATAATTTTGTTTTGTCATCTCCACACTCCATCCAAATGGATCTACTTTTTAGCCTCCAAACCTCCTCCTCTCTCTTTCAGAATCTTGTTTCTGCTGGATTCTAGGGATATCAATATTTCCTTATCTCTTTGTGTGAGAAATCCCACTCTTTCAAAATTTTGAATTTCTGCCTCAATTTGGGTGATTGCTTATTCATCCATAATCCTTTTGTTCCTATCTGAGTCCTTCAGAAGAATTTTTATGCAAGAAAGGTTTTGTGCAAATTGGGTGGCAGCATGTGTGCCCTCTTCCTATACATACAGAGTCCAATTGGTTTGAATAAGTTGAAGAACTTCCTAATTTTTTAACCATGCAAAATAGAGCTTGAACATGAGGCTGGATGGCTTCTTAGGGTTTCTTGGAACTCCACACAAATTGGCATGTGATCTGAGTCTGCTCCTGAATCCACCCATTGTCTAAACATCATATATTTTTCTAGTAAGTTTTCATCCAGGAGGAATTTGTCTTGTCTTTTTGCAATCCTGTCCTCCCCAACTCTTCTGTTTTTCTAGGATGGTTTAAGCTTTTGTGGGTCCAGGTCAACCATTTTCATGATTTGGAAGAGATTGTTGAAGAAATAATATAGAGGATATATTCTCTCTTTAGGAACCCATATTTCATGAGCACCTAGCGTGAAATTTAGATCCCCCCCTATAACCATATTTTCACATCGTAAGAGGTGGGAGGATTTCAGAGAATCCAAAAACTCCACTCTATTGTTGTAAGGCCCATATATGTTCAGAATGTTCATGGTTAAATTTACCTCAACCCCAGAGTATCTGAATCCCCAATCCAAAAAGAGCTCCCAAGTGTTTGTGCAGTGCAGCGTGGACTCATTCCATCCTATTGCTAACCCACCATAGTGTCCTCTAGCACTCTGATCTATGAAGGCGTAAAAACTTGAAATTGAAGAGAGCATCTTTGTAACTTCAAGTTATGACCCTAATGTTTCCTAGAGGAGGACTACAGGTGGTTTATGGACCAAGAGAATCCTCTTTAGGGAAAATTTTTTACGGGTACTTTCCAGACCCCTACAATTTAGGGAGAGAAATTTCATTTGGTAACCCCTTAAAGGGATTGCACTACTCTAAGTGCCCCAAATAGGGTTGTTTTCCTTCCATTCACTTGATCCCAAATATATTTTTGCTAAGATGAGGAAAGGTGCGAGGGTCTTCCGCTCCCTTTTACTTTTGACAGAAAGTTAGGGTTAGCTCTGACTCCAAGGATAGGGACTATTGAGGTAGCAAAGGCAGGGATATCCCTTGTTCTGAGGTGGATGGTGAGTTCGAAATGACTTCCTGAGGATGGGAAGGGGTTATTGCCAAGGGTGGGTGTATGGAGAGAAAGTGGAGGGGGAGAGGAGGTAAGAAAGGGAGAGGGGGAAGGGCATATAATTTCACAAGGGTCAGGGGAGGTTGTATCATTTAAATGTTCATTTAAGGATGAAAAAGGAAACATACCAGGACAAAGTTGTGGTGCTCGCTGTGGTGGAGGAGTTGTTCGAGAAGAAGCATTATTATTTGTTTGTTCCTCTATAGGGTTCGTAGTCTGGCATGTCAACTCAGTTGCACAAAGGTTTCCTACCACCTTCCTTTCTAATCGTGGAGCCTTGGCCTCCTTGGAGATCCATCTCTTTCTGGTAAGAGTTTGGGGGGGTCCCAAAGTGAAATTATTTTCTAAATTCCCTGTCTCGTGGAACCTATGGAATTTCAACGAAAGTCCTTCATAATCTAGAAGTGGTTTTCTAGTTTTAGGGCCCCAAATTAGATTGATGTGGTCCCTGAGTTTGGTTCATATGTTCAAAGATACCAGTATTCTTGCAATCGTTCTATGGCAGGTTTGCATGAATGAGAGGTATGCCTCTATGAAAACCCCCAAAGCATTTCCCAAATCCTATAGTGATGTTGGGTTCCAAAACTCCCATGGAAGGCCTGGAAAATGCACCCATACCGGGATCATATCCAATCTTTCACTATCTGCATCAAACAAAGGGGTCCATTTCTTTAGCATTATAGGAATCATGCCATAGTTCAAGATCTATCTCATGATTTTTTCTGCATCTTCCTTGCATTTGAAGTGAAAACCAAACCATCCTTTGGCTATAGGAGTGGTTTTTGGTTCATATTGCAGTGGACCCATCCAATTTTTCCGAACCCAATTATCCATTTCATCCTGGGTTGGGTTCCATCCTCTAATTTTTCCTACAAGGGAAACATCCTCCATTTCCTCTGCTTCTTCAATAGATAAGTTTACCCCACATACCAGGTTTAGAGATCCTCCACTAGGGTTTAGACACCTTTTTTTTCTCTTCTTACTAGGGATCCCCCCCAAAAATTTCCTTCTGAGGTGCCCTCTCTGAAATTCCTTCCATTGTGATCTGAGTCTGAACCGAGTGGGGTTTCACTATTTTTTTATGGCTGTAAAAAGGAATCTATAAACCCTTCAGGGTTATGAACCTCACTGTCTGAAATCCTAGTAGAGACCTGTTATATAAAAGAGGGAAGGGTTCCCGACCATGCTACCTCCAACAGGCCGAGGTCACTATAGAACCCTTGATCGAGTTGAAGCATAGGGTTTGGGTTTGGTACCGATAAATATTCACTGTGCGTGATGATGGTGCCCTCTAATTGGAGGTCTGGTGTTGATATTGAGGTGGTGGGAAAAAGTGTGAGGGGAAAGCCACCAAGTGTGGGATCTAGCAGCATGGATGCTAACTACAATGGTGGATGGTCTTCTTCTGGGTCCAGTGTGAAATCCAAAGGTAGGTCACAAACCCTGGAAAACCTATATGTTGTGGTTTCACATTCTCTTCCAACTGGCATTTGTTCCAACATCGATTGAACTGTGGCAGGGGAAGTTACCACAGTGAATTCCAAAGAGGTAAAAACTTAGAAACCCTTCCATGGGTCCTCTGTAAAATCCAACATATCTCCCTCTCCACCTTCGCCCATGCTGCCGTAGAGGAAAAATAACATATAAAAATAGAAAAACTAAAAATGGTAGGGCATTTTGATTGTGCCAGATCAGATAGGGGCTATCGATCAACCTCCGAGGGCTTTCTTAATTGGCACATTGCGAAGAAAAACCATAGAGCCTTCCCCTATATATATATATATATATATATAACATGATTTTTATTTTTCTATATAATTCAATAATATCTGTTTTGTAATATATATAAAATATGACATTTATAATGCCAAAAGGATAAATGGAGATAGTTACTGACGAAAGTAAAAAAATTGTTTAATTGCAAACAATATTTTTTATTTTTCCAAGCATAGAAATACTAATATATTATTTAGAATTATAAGGAAACAAAAATATTTGTAGGTAAATAATGTGTCATCTTATGATGCCCAAGGGTTAATTAATAGCTAGCTTTAGTTCACAAGTGACTAATAACAACTTGCTTACCCTTAAGTACCCAAGAATACCATGAAAATATCTGACCATCATTGATTATATTCCCAAGAGTTACTCTAACAAATATCCTCTCCCCCAAGTCGATTCCTGAGCCACCATCATTTTGTTGCAACCCACTTCAGTCTCCTAGGTCTATTTTCTTTATTTCAATTTACATCACATTACCATGTCTTAATTAATTCATGGTTAAAATTATAAGATCGTAAGAATTCTACAGCGTTCACTGGCATGGCCATAGCCTTGAGCTCCTCTTTAGGATCTATTACATAACTATAATTATTTTTTTATTTTGGTTACAACAAGGTAGGGGTCGAGAGGGGGATTACATCCTCCCTTTCTTAAAATAACACTATCCTCGATGTTCTTATTTTGATAACATTTTTCGATTTTTTAATTTCTTTTACATAATGACAGTTCTTTTGATAAATTCATTTTTTATTGCTAGATTTCCAAAGCATTTACACCTTTGGAGTCTCTATTGGTTATCTTGAAGGTTCTTTGCCCTTAATCTCCTGCACTTTATAGTTTGAACAATACTATTTTTTTAATGAACCTCGACCTAAAACATGTACATATGTATTTATTAGTTAAAATAAAAAGTAAGAAGATATGATTCATATGTAGCAGGTCCATTTAAGGTATTTGTGTCTACCTCTTGATCACAACTCATAAGAATTTGTCTTTACTTTGAAAGCTTTATATCTTGATGATAGCATAGTAATCTTGTGACTGCACATCATATGTCAATTATAATAATAATATAAAATCAATAAATTCATTCATGCATTTGTATTTTGTGGCGCATAACTTTGATATATTCAACCTTTATATCCATATGTTGGGTATGGTGATAATTTTCCTCAAATACATTTAATTATTTCACTTTGCTTCACAACATAAGTATTCATATCAAACTAACATAACATGTGAATAATCGTATTTTTCCCATATATTCTTAAACATATACTAATTAAAAGCATTACTAATGCACATAGCAACTATCATTTTATCACATTGTCACATGAGGGTTCACCTCATATATAATTTTGCAACCAATCATTTTTTTATGCATAAAATACAAAAAATAATATTCCCACACATACCTCTTGTATTGCATTGATGTTCCAAGCATTTCTTGGCTTAAATATTCATTCATAAGTTATGGCATATATATACATGAGGGTCATCTTGTTGATCCTAGATTTGTTATCATTTTTTGCAGTTAAATTACTCATTTAAACACATGTTTTACTATCTTTTGTATATTTTGTGTCACACAAATCACTATTCGACTTAGGTATGAGTGTATTTAAGGTTTATATGAAATAATTTTATTGTTATAATTTTTATGGTTTTAATAATTAAAAATAACATTATTAAAGTGCATTTAATGTATTAATTGATTTATATATTTGTTTGCATATTTTATAATCTTTTTGGGCTAAATTAATAAACAGAGCGCATTCAACCTGCCTTTCACACAACATGTACAACTCGACGTCCATCTTGTCATCCAGCCCATTGTGTGAAACTTGGTGGTGTTTTTCCAGATGTTGAAATGTGTTGTTGTAGAATACAGCCCTGAAGCGCTCCAGTAGACAGACACTCCATTCTCCCTAGATCAACGCCAAGCGTATCCAACTCACGGACCAGCTTCCCATTCAGCTTTCCGTCCAGATCGCCCATCAGACTGTGGGCTGTTGAGAATTAATTTTGGGCATTTAAAACGTTAAACAGCACGTCCTGTTATCCACGCGTCAGCATGATGAAGCTATGTTCTAGATAATTCGTTGTCCTGCATTCTCCTTTTCTCACCACCACATCAAAAATCCACGCGTTGGATTGATGCATTCAACTCATGCTCTAGAAGATTCACCACTACGCTCTCCTTGGTTCACCATCAGCCCACCTGCTGTGATAAGGAAGGAACCTATGCGCCAGGTCTGAAGATTGTTCACATTTAAGAGGAGCCTGTGTGTTCCCTGCCCAGTAAAAAGATCATAACCGTGCTAAAGAACAAATATTGGCTGCGCATTGGCCTCTAAACTGTTATGTGCCTTTATGATTGACTAAATTTAGAGAGAAGTCAACCACTAAAGGGTCAACTTGCTCATGTCTGTAAACTATTATATATAGCAGCCTCTATGTGAGAGCTCAGTTAGCTAGAGCTAGAAAGTCAGAGAGTTAGGAATAATTGATCAGGTTGCTCTTAAGCACTGTATTTATGTTCCACCATTTGAATAAAGAGTTGTATGTGTTGCTGTTGAAGATTGTGTTTGAGTAGAAGTTAGACAGGCATCACCCCTTATTGCTGAGAGGTCCCCTCATCAACTAGAGGTTTCTTTTCTTGATTATTTCTTTCATTTTTTATGTTGTAGCTAGTTTAATTCACAGTTTGTTTTATTATTTCTTGAATGCAATTTCATTTTTGAATTAGATAGTTAACTACGCGCATAGTTTGTTTCCAGTTTTTCTTTTAGTCATTTCATTTACAGTCTATTGCTTGATTTATTTTGCAAGTTAGATAAAATAGATTGTTGTTTATCAAATTAAATAGATTCAGGTCTGTCTATTTCATTTATGTTTTTAATTATCAGCTTATGCAATTTACATCCTAGTTTATTAATATGCAATGGTTTCTTTATGCTTATGTTTATGAATTTGTTTAAGTCTATTTTAGTGTTAGATTTGCTTAATAAGTAGGTTTATTTATTGCCTTTATGCATTAGAATTACATATGCATGACTTCAGCTAAAGATTAGTTCATTTATGTTAGTTTTTACCATTTTAACTGTGCAAACTATCATTCGAACAGCCTGTTCAGTCTGTTATTCAGCCACCCCTTACAGATCCACAGTTCAGTCTGTCATTCAGCCCTTAGTTCTGTTTTTAGTGTTTTTTATGTGTTTTGAGATTGTTTTTAGTTTAGTTTTGTTAATGTCTGAATTATGTTTTGACTGTAATATTTAGATAATAGTTTTGTTTAACATTAAAGTTGTTTAACTGTTTTAGGTTATTTATTATTTTTTTATTATTTTTCTTATTCCTTTTCACTTTGAATATGTGTTAAGATGTCTTGTGTTTTTGTTTCCTCAATATTATTTCTAATTTTGTTTTACTACTGTATTGTTTTGTGTTTATGCCCTTTTAGATTGATTTATTTGTTTACATGTGAGATTTAGTGTTACATGTGTTTTCCTTAGTATGTTTTTAGGTTGTCTCTTTTATGTTGTGTTATTGTTGAAAGAACTTGTAGGACAGAACCTAAAGTTTTCTTTATTAAGTTTTCTACTGGCTTCTTTTATTAAGTTTTCTACTTGCTTCTCTTATTAAGTTTTCTAGTTGCTTATAAGTTAAGCCCTCCTTGTACCCTAGTTTCCCATTTGAATAGTTAATTGTTGATTGTATTTTAGTTTAAAGTTTATTATCAATTATTCAGTTTACTATTCTATATCAGTTTAATTACTTTAGTAATTGCATTTTTATAAGTTTGACTCGTTTTTTTATTTTCAAATATCTTTCCATCTTTTGTTTGTTAAAATATTTACACAATACCCTCTACCTTCACAGATATTTCGTGTCGACTCTAAGATTACCAACCCCGGTTGATAATTAAAGAATAGGTGGATTAATTTAGACATTGTAAGACACCCAACACTTTTGGCACTGTTGCTGGGGAGTTGTTCTGTAAGGTAGAGTAGGATTATTTATGAAGTTTAGTAATAGGTTGGTAGCAGGGGAGTAGTAAGATGATAGGTAAGAACCTACGCATATGTTATAACAGGCACCCCCAAATACAACAATAGTAGTAGCATAGGTTTTCTTTAGTTTAAAAGTATTTCATGAGTATAATTAGAGACCCTTAGGGTAGATTTGTTAAGACTAAAAAAGTTATTGAAGTCCCTACTAACTACCATAGGGGACGTAATTCCCCAACTACTAACTCACTAGAAAGGTATCAAAAGATGCCTATAGGAAGTAGTTCTACCCTGAAACCTAAGGAGTCTCTCTTAGAATATTTTACTAGAGAATCCATAGAAGGAGAAGGAACCTTGGAAGAAGGTCCTAACGACCCCGTTCTTTAGGAAGCTCAAGTGGATCAGCCATTAGAAACCTCTATCCCTCCACTAGTTTCAAATCCAATTAACACAACTTTCTCACTAGTAGGAGATCTGAATTTCATTGACTTTGTTGATCCCGCTCAAGTAAAAGCTCTCTTTGGAACCTCAGTAGATCCATTCATCTCGCAAATTGAAACTTCTACAGTAGAACCTACTATCCCTCTAGGATTCAATAAAAACATGGTTGATCAGAGGAAGATCTCTCCCGAAAAAGAACGTTGGGATTCTTCATTATCACCTCGAAAGGAGCCTCCTAAATATATTTACGTTCAAAATCCAGCTTATATGAGAGACAAGGAGAAAATGAAGATCATGATGAAATTAGAAATGAAGAAGGAAAAGGAGAAAATCGAACTGAGTCTACCTTTGGGTTCCCTATCTTAGATACAATGTAGGATGTAACTATGAAAAACATCCCTCCTTCCTCCTTACCTACTTTCTATGGAAAAAGTAATGAGGACCTGGACACATTCTTGTTTGAGTTCAATATCCTTTGTAGGAGCTATAATTATCTACAATATGCTTAGAAACTAAAACTCTTTCTCTCTACACTAAAGGATTCCTCCTTAAGATGGTTCATGGGATTAGGATAATCCACTATCAAGACTTGGGATGATATGAAAAATTCATTTTTTAGAAAGTATCAAGAATACTGCAAACCCAAGGACTCTCGACATGATATATTCAAGATACAACAAATTGAATACGAGAACCTGGAGGATTATCTCAAAAGGTTCATTTATACATTACATAAAACTAAATATAACGACCTCCAAGAAGATGCAGTACATACACTTTTCCTTAAGGGGATCTTCGAGGACTTGTTAGAAAGTCTTAATCTCATGGAAGATAGCGATATTTTTCATAAATTTTTGCACATATCGGTGAGATGTGTAAAAATTATTCTAGTAGTAGGGGGAAAGTTGCAAAAAAAATTCGAGAGCCTTTTAGTAGAAATGTAAGAGGAAATGTTCCTAGTTTAAGTGGAGTTACAAGAGTAGAGTTAGGAAACCTATTGGAGACTTTTAAGAATGATATCTTAGGAGCAATGGGTTCTCAACTAGATTATTTACAAGCCAAGAAGAGGCAGGATGAATCCATGAGAAACAATGAGTATCTTTTGTCCAATATGTAGAACTAAACATCCCCGAAGGGAATGTCCATTAAACAACATCTCTTTATGTCACATCTGCACAGAAGAGCATCCAACATATAATTTCCCATCCTTGCTTGGATTTCAAGCCATCTATAAGAGTGGGGATGTAGATGAAACATCTAGGAAGCCTCCTTGAAACCTAGAGACCAACTACCATATCCAAACTTTCCACCACAAACTCCACTTTATTATCCTCTGTATCAACCACCTCAACAATAGAACAATTCAAGCTATCAAAATTGGCCACCTTAGTATCCTCCTCCTTAATTTTCACAATAGCAATATTGGTCACCACGATGGAGAGGACAACCATATCCTCAGCCACAACCTATCCCTACACCTAATCATCCTTATCCTCGGAATCAAAAAAATTTCCAGCAAATGTCGCCTGGATTTGTACCTCTAGTTCCTTTTATCACACAGCAACCTCATCACTTTCAGAATGAAAATCCTCTTTGACTGACATTATTACCTGCTGATCCGGTGGATTATTCATCTTCTAAAATTACACTGATCCAATATGGTACAAGGTTGTTAATCTATGGTTTTAACTCATATGCTAAACATTATATACACAACCCACACAGTCATAGCATGGTGCGCAGTTATCACAAGGGCTGCGCAGCGCAGTTGTAGTATGGGCCACGCAGTTTGCACACTGTCAAGTTGAATATTGAATGGTTCGGGGAGGTTACTCACATGTTGCGAAATTTGTATGTTGCGACAACGGATAGGGTATGTGGTGAAGATCTCACATGATGCGACATTTGTATGCTGCGACAGCGGATCGGGTATGTGGCAAAGACCTCACATGTTGCGACATTTGTATGCTGTGACAGCAGATTGGGTATGTGGCGAAGACCTCACATGCTGCAACAGTAGATCGGGTATGTGGCAAAGACCTCACATGTTGCGACATTTGTATGCTGCGACAGCGGATCGGGTATGTGGCAAAGACCTCACATGCTGTGACATTTGTATGCTGCGATAGCGGATCAGGTATATGGCGAAGTCCTCCTATGCTGTTGCGACTTTTGTGGAGTTGGTGGTGGCATCAAATGGTTACGTTACGTGGCATATCCCAGTTGCAAGTCGTTGCAACGTGTTGTGAGTCGGCACATGTGCGTGGAGTTGGTTGCAACGGTTCAGGGATATGGAACGTCGTGGCAACATAACGCTTGTGCAGCGATTTGGTAGGACTGCATGGTTCAGTTTTAGCATATGATTGTAACGATAATGAAAAATATAACAGCTGTGATGATAACAGATGTCGAACCGTTACTTACCCTAGGACTGAATGCTTATATAAAAGCATTTTTGGCCACATTGGGGGGATCACTTTCCATTAGGAGAAGCTTGCGAGAGTTCAGCTGTAATTTATCCAGATTGTTGTTTGTAGGCAGAAGTCGACCATACTCTGCTATAATTTGGCTTATTTGCTTTTGAAGACCAGAATGTAATTTCCATAGAGGAGTCTTGAGGACTTTCTGTCCAGCATTCTGTTTGTACAACTGCTGAATTTGATTGTTTTAGAGCGCAGAGCATCATTTCTCTATTATGAGAAGCTTAGAGAGATTTTGCTGTGAAGTGTCCAGATGTTGTGCTGTAGAAATCGACATTCTCTGTAATATTTTAGCTTCCTTTGTCTTTTGAATGCTAATTGTAATTTCCAGAAGAGAGGTCTTGAAGACTTTGTACAGCATTATGTTCGCAGTTGCTAAAGTTGATTCCAGAACCATTTTTGTACAATTCTAAAGAGATTAATTGGATCGGTACCCATTGGAGAGGGACCCAACGACGTAGCCCAGTGAAGGGGGTGAACTCCTTTATCAACTTCTGTTTGTGACTCTCTGATTCTATGTATCTCTTTTATATCTATTTATCAGTGTTGTTTTTCAGTCCTGTTATGAGCACTTAATTTCTATCAATGTTGTTCCATTAATCAACCTATTGAATGCATTATTTTAAAACGAACTTTTAATGCACTGAAGTTGAGGTCCGACAAATCATGTTATGGTATCAGAGCAGGTTAACTGCTTGTGCAAGTTTGTGAATGCTTACCAGGTCCAGGTTAAAGCTTGGTGAAGGAGAATTAATTGAAGTAGATCCTGAGATTGGATCGAGGAGAACATCCTCAAGAACCATGTCTTCTCCATGAGGGGAAGAAGAAGGACATACAAAACGGGGGAGTTAAGGCCAAAGAATTATGGAGGAAATAAAAATAAAGATAAGGATAATCAAGCAGCTATTGCAGCCATAGTTCAAGACTTGGGATCTAATTCAGGTGATGAGACTAAGATCACAGCAATTGGGATCCGAGGTAAAGATAGAGGAACCTAAAAGACTATCACTTGTACAACATGAAGTGCAGTTGTAGCAAAGCATGCATTTCCCAAATTATGGCATGAATCTGATGATTATTCAAAAGACTGTTTATGATTATGTAAGGAATTGTGTGCTGTGCAAATCTATTGATAAAGGGTTGGGATTGTACACACCTATTCATACTTCATCTCATCCTTGTAAAAATGTTGTAAGGGACTTTAATGGGGGACTACCAATTAGCTTGTGCTTTCAGTATATTGGGGTTCATGTTGGGCTTCCTATGACTATTGTACATGTTTGGGACTTCTGAATATTGGGGCAATTTTGGTCAGTTTTATGGAGTCTTAGGGACACTAATTTTGAAAGGAGCACAATGTATTGTCCACATGTTATTGGGAAAACATGGGTAGTCAGTAGAACAGTCAGTCCATTTCTCCATACTTATTGTGATGAACATCCTAAGGATTGGGATGAACAGTTGCAGCACATGCAGTGCATTAAATCTCCTTTTGAGGCTTGTTTTTGTTATCTATTGAGGTCACATGTGGACTTTTCTTTCGGCACAAAAGATGTAAGAGTTGTACATCATGATGCAAGGAAAGCAGTGCAGCAGATAGTGCAAGAACTGTAGGAGACGAGCCAAGCAATTTGCAAAGCTAGACATGAAAACCATCATCCTTTTGAAGTTGAAAAGCAAGTTTGGTTGCAGATCAACAAGGACAAATGGAAAGGATGTATGGAGATTGGAAAGGTGAGGAAGCTATATCCTCACTTACTTGCAGAATGATTCAGGCTTTTGGTGGTCCAAAATCTCTCCAATGGGGAGGAATGATACGGGTGGATTATTCATCTTCTAAAATTACACTGATCTAATATGGTACAAGGTTGTTAATCTATGGTTTTAACTCATATGCTAAACATTATATGCACATCCCATGCATTCATAGCATGGTGCACAGTTATCACAGGGACTACGCAGTGCAGTTGTAGTATGGTCCGCGTAGTTTGCGCGCCGTCAATTTGAACATCGAATGGTTCGGGGAGGTTACTCACATGCTGCAACAGTGGATCGGGTATGTGGTGAAGACCTCACATGTTGCGACATTTGTATGCTACGATAGAAGATCGGGTATGTGGTGAAGACCTCACATGATGCAACAGCGGATCGGGTATGTGGCAAAGACCTCACATGCTGCGACATTTGTATGCTGCAACAGCGGATCGAGTATGTGGCAAAGAACTCACATGTTGCGACAACAAATCGGGTATATGGAGAAGTCCTATTATGTTGCGACTTTTGTGGAGTTGGTGGTGGCATCAAACGGTTATGTTACATGGCATAGCCCATTTCCAAGTCATTGCAATGTGTTGTGAGTCCGCACATGTGCATGGAGTTGGTTGCAACGGTTCAAGGATATGGAACGTCGTGGCAACATAACGCTTGTGCAGAGATCTAGTGGGATTGCATGGTTCAGTTTTAGCATATGATTGTAACGATAATGAAAAATATAACAGCTGTGATGATAACAGTTGTCGAACCGTTACTTGCCCTGGGACTGAATGCTTATATAAACGTGTTTCTGGCCACATTGGGGGGATCTCTTTCTGTTAGGAGAAGCTTGTGAGAGTTCAGCTGTAATTTATCCAAATTGTTGTTTGTAGGCAGAAGTCGACCATACTCTATTATAATTTGGCTTATTTGCTTTTGAAGACTAGATTGTAATTTCCAGAGAGGAGTCTTGAGGACTTTCTGTCCAGCATTATGTTTGTATAGCTGCTGAATTTGATTGTTTTAGAGTGCAGAGAATTGTTTCTCTGTTATCAGAAGCTTAGAGAGCTTTTGCTGTGAAGTGTCCAGATGTTGTGCTGTAGAAGTCGACATTCTCTGTTATATTTTAGCTTCCTTTGTCTTTTGAATGCTAATTGTAATTTCCAAAAGAGAGGTCTTGAAGACTTTGTACAACATTCTGTTCGCAGTTGCTGAAGTTGATTCCAGAACCATTTTTGTACCATTCTAAAGAGATTAATTGGATTGGAACCCATTGGATAGGGACCCGGAGACGTATCCCAGTGAAGGGGGTGAACTCCGTTATCAACTTCTGTTTGTGACTCTCTGATTATGTGTATCTCTTTTATATTTGTTTATCAGTGTTGTTTTTCAGTCTTGTTCTGAGCATTTAATTTCTGTCAATGCTGTTCCATTAATCAACCTGTTGAACACATTCTTTTAAAATGAATTTTTAATGCGCTCAAGTTGAGGTCTGACGGATCACCTGCACAGATGATACCTAACCCTAATAATAAACCAACTCATGCTCTTAATAGCATTGAGTTGCAAGCTCTTCCCTCATACCTTATTTCGACTGTACCTGTACATGAAATTCAATTACGATCGGGAATAGTTGTGAATAATAAACCCAAGTCATCAGTCATCATTCAGGAACCAAACGAAGAAGAAGATTCAAGTGAACCCATGAATGATGCTATTTTGGAGGATGTGAACATTCCAAAGGGTCTAGTACACACCCATCCTCCACAAGAAACTATTCAGGAGCAAAGAATTCCTCCATTTCCATAGAGACTAGTAATAGAAAAACTTGCAGTTCATCCAGAGTATAACATTTTGAATGAATTAAAGAACATATGTATTAAAATCCCTTTATTAGAAGCTATTAAAGATATACCAATCTATAGTAAGGTAATAAAGGATCTATGTATTAAACACCTAGGAAAGAAGCAAAAGGACCCTCTTACAATTCATGTTATAGGAGAAATGTTTGAATGTATGACAGGTCAGTCTCGGATTGCAAAATATACAAATCCAAGAGCCCCAGTAGTGACTATAATTATAAACAACATTGCCATAGAGAATACATTAATTGATTTAGGTTCCACTACTAACATGATGACCATCGCAGTTTTAGAAGTTTTATAGTTAGGACAATTTCTTCGACCTACTCCTTCCATCCTAGAACTAGCAGACCACACTACAGTAAAACTTGTTGGAGTCTTGGATGACATTGTTGTATCAGTAGCTTCATGGGAATACCCTGTCGACTTTATGGTCATAGAATCAAAGAATCCTTCTAAAGGAAATCCTATTATCTTTGGAAGGCCATGGTTAGCTACCACAAATGTTTTTATACGATGAAGGGATGGAGAGATGACTATTTCCAATGGGTTGTCTACACAAAGACTTATTTTATACCTTCCAACACAACTAATAAATATAAATTCATGGTGGTTAAATTGTTCTTTTCGAGATGGATACCTTGATGATCTCTACCTTCCTAGTGATTTTTCCTTGGCACTTCAGGAGCATACCACCTATGCGTATTTCCCTTAGTAATTTTCTCAACTCAATCATATTTTTGGAGATGAGTTTCAAGAGAATATGGCTCTCTCAATGTTTACATAAACACCTTGCATCTTCACAATTGAAGAGCATACAGGACCATATACCATACCTTGTGAGGTTGGCCCTGAAAAGTTTTTACATATAAACGTGGGATTAAATGAGAACCAAAAAGAACAACTACTTAAAGTTCTTAAGAAACAAACTAGAGCATTTGCATGGGAATACACTGATATGGAGGGTATACACCCCAATACCTGTATTCACCATATTTATCTGGATCCAAGCATGTCACCTGTAAGGCAGCCACAGAGGAGGATGAATCCTGCTCTAAAGGATATAGTAAAAGAAGAATTACAAAAACTCCTCACTGCTGGTTTCATATATCCTATCTTCGATAGTGAATGGGTATCTCCTTTAGTAGCAGTCCCAAAAAAAGTCACAGGGAAATGGTGTATTTTTGTTGATTTTAGGGAGCTAAACAAAACTACACTTAAAGACTACTTTCCTTTATCGTTTATCGATCAAGTATTAGATACTCTGTTAGGTAAACAATATTTTTCCATTCTTGATGGGTATAGTGGTTACAACCAGATTTTAATAGCACGTAAATATCAAGACAAAACCACTTTTACATGCCCTTGGGGAACATACGCTTATTGAGTTTTTCCATTTGCCTTATATAATGCATCTACCACTTTCCAACGAGGAGTCTTAGCAATATTTTTCGATCTTATACATGAATGTGTGGAGGTATACAAGGATGACTTTACAGCCTATGGTAATACTTTTCAAGAAGCCCTTGACAACCTCCAGAAGGTCTTGATCCGATGTCAAGAAATGAATTTATCCGTTAGTCATGAAAATGTAAAATGTTACACACAGAAGGTATAGTTTTGGGACACCATGTTTCTTCCCAAGGAATCAAGGTAGACCTAGCAAAGATAGAAGTAATTGTTGGCCTTCCCTATCCTAAAACTTAGAAAGAGGCAAGAATATTTCTTGGTCATGCAGGCTATTACCGTCATTTTATTGAAAATTTCACTAAAATAGCTGTGCCAATGTTTAAGTTACTTACAAAGGACTCAGAATTCCAATGGACAGAATCTTGTCAAAATGCTTTTGAAATCCTAAAAGCCAAACTATCAGTGGCACCAATACTTAGGGGTCACGATTGGTACCTTCCTTTCCACATATCTACCGATGCCTCTGATACAGTCATAGGAGGAGTCCTCGGCCAAAAATAAGGACAAGCACCTTATGCAATCTATTTTATTAGTAAAAATTTGACCCCTACTGAATTAAATTATACTATTACTGAAAAATAATTTTTGGCAGTAGTTTATTCTATTAATAATTTTTTCATTATATTACATGTTATGAATTTTTTGTGCATACTGATCACTCTGCCATTAGAGTGACCCGGTGGCTTCTTTTATTGTAAGAATTTAACATTACCATCATTGTAAGGAAGGAAGTTGCGTTGGAGAGTTTGAATATCTCGACGTTTCGACCCCTAAGCTTCGATTTCTCCTGATGATGATCCCAGAGTAGGGGTCAAAGCGTCGAGATCTTCAAACTCTCCAACGCAGCTTCCTTCGTTATAATTATCCGACTGCGTAATGACTACCTTTAAATTACCATCATTGACCAACCTGGTAAAGAAAATCTCATAGCAGATTTCCTTTCCTGTATTCAACATGAAGACAATACTAAACCAGTTGATGACACTTTTCTTGATGAACATCTATTTTCTGTATCTATTCAAACCCCTTGGTTTGCAGATATTTCCAATTATTTAGCAACTGGGAAAATACCAAACCATTTATCTCCACATGAGAAGCGTTGTATCATAGTTCAGAGTTCCAATTATTCTTGGGTTGATAACGATCTCTTCCACACTAGTCCAGATCTTATTATTCGATGATGTGTACGGGAGGATGGAGTGACAGAAATCCTCCATGCATGCCATGACGGACCATGTGGAAGACATTTTTCTGATAAGAGGACGACATATAAAGTCTTACATTCTGGTTATTATTAGCCAAGAATTTTTAAGGATGCTGCCAAATATGTTAAAGGATGCGATAGTTTCCAAAGAATGGGTAGAACTACGTCATTTGATAAAATGCCTTTACAACCCCAAGTTATGATTGAACCTTTTGAGAAATGGGCTATTGATTTTGTAGGAACAAGTTCTCCCATGTCTCGTAAAAAGAAATATATCTTAGTTTGTACAGACTATGTCACCAAATGGGTAGAAGGTAAAGCTTTATTTAGATCCATAGAGAAATCGGTTGTAGAATTCATATATGAAGAGATATTCACCCATTTTGGTGTACGTAGAGAAATTGTCACAGATCAAGGTACTCCTTTTACTTCTAAAT
This sequence comes from Pseudotsuga menziesii, assembly GCA_001517045.1. NCBI lineage: Eukaryota > Viridiplantae > Streptophyta > Pinopsida > Pinales > Pinaceae > Pseudotsuga > Pseudotsuga menziesii. Next base: position 658,330 of record LPNX010786627.1, read on the forward strand.
TAATGAAAGAACTTACCATAAAATACGGTATTCGACATTGCAAATCTTCACTGCATCACCCTCAAGGTAATGGTCAAGTAGAATCAACTAATAAATTATTATAAGCCATTTTAACTAATACCATTCACTTACATCACAAGGATTGGGCAGATAGACTCCTCGAGGCTTTATGGGCCTATAGAATAACATGGAGAAACACTATAGGACATACCCCCTATGAGTTAGTATATGAAAAACAATCCTTTTATCTATTGAATTTCAAGTTAAAACTTTTTGTATGGCAGAACAATTAGGTATGAATTTGGATGAAGCACAGAAACAACGAATATTACAAATTAATGAGTTGGACGAAATTAGACAAGATGCACTCCAAAGAGCGATGTTAATACAGAATCAATGAAAAACATGGCATGATAAATTTACTAAGCAAAAGCAGTTTAATACTGGAGATTGGGCACTACTATTTGATTCACGGTTTAAAAATTTTAAAGGAAAATTAACTACCCATTGGATGGGTCCATACGAAGTAATTACGGCTTTTTACAATGGATCAGTAAAAATTAAAACAATTGATGGCTCAGAAATTTCCTTTGTAGTAAATGGACATAGACTTAGGATTTATCACCAACCGAAATCTAAACAGGATTTAATACAGAATGTTTTGTAGCAAAATGAAATGGAATTAGTTGAAGGGGAAGCTATTCCTCCTCCTCCTGATCCTTGAAAAATATTTTGGGTTATTATTACTTCTATATATGTAAATATGTGCTTGTTGCTTTGAATAAATGAGTCATTTATAATAGTTTGTTTACACAAGACTCTTTTTCTTTTATGTCTTTTTGAATAAATTGAATCATCTAACAAGTGGTTTTGCAGTTTGATTACAAGTATATTATCTCTATGAGAAGCTAATGGAATATTACATTGGACAAGGAAAGTATGCTAAAATACTCATCAGTTATTTTAACCTTTTTGGGGGTACTTTTGAAATTTGCAGCTTATACTGATAATTATTTTTTATAAATCCTTTGTATATCATACTTAACCAGTTCTTCTATGATTCATATAGTTTTTGGTATCTTGATTCAAACATGTATATTTTTTATTTATTATTTTAAACAAGTTGCTTGATAAGGCCCACTTTTATTATCATATTTTTCACAACCTTATTTTTCCCATATGGATTACTAGTTCATCCTATACTTGTTATCAAAACTTGTCTCTTGAGTATTTTGGTGATAACTTGAAATTCAATGGAATTTTTTTTCTGTGGGGAAGATTACTTTTCTTTTATAAAGAAGAAGGATTGTTAGGTTAAAGAACAACTTTCAATTATTCTCTTTTGACATGTTTTAGGAGTCTAGCCATTATGAAATTATTTATAACTTTATTTTGAAACAAAATTGAATTATGTGTTTAGCAAGAATTAACACGCTCTAGTACCAATCGGCTTCCATGTCTTTAATATCATTATACAAGGCAAACTCATTGGGGTACTGAACAGTCCTGCTGGCAGCGGGTCAATGCTAAGTAAAAACCTTACAACATGAAGCTCGGTAATTGCAAGTAAACCCATCGGGGTACTGAACAGGCTTGTTGGTAGCGGGTCTATGCTTGCATGGTATCAAGATAAACCCACCAAGGTACTGAACAGGCCTGCTGGCAACAGGGAAATATTTGTTAAATGAGATCTTGTTAATACACCACTATGCACATAGTTCGTAAAATAGTGATAATATATGAAAAAATTTCAAAAAAAATATATATATGTCATGGCCAATTGTTTATAATGTCATTTGAGAATGGCTCTAAGTTGACTTTGCCCCGGCCATCTAATTCCACATATACCTAAGATATCATTATCTTATAAATGAGACCCATAGCTGTAAATCTCACACACTTCGGGGTACACTTAAAATACTTGACGATGATAGGATATCTTTACAATGAGGCATAGATGGCTAGTTTTTCCTATGGTATTCTTTTGATTATAATATTCTCATTTACCTTGTATTTCTAAGCACTATTTTATTTTTCATGAATATACATTTCTGAACCATTTCCATTTACTAGTTAGTTTTTCTTACAAATAATTTACAGCATGCTCGCACTCTTTCTATTTTTATGGAACAATCAATTCTTCTCTCTATATGGCTTGAGGACACGGCATATATTTGGTTTGGGGGAAGATGGATTTGAAAAATTAGATTATTTTTAATCTATTTATCTCTAACAAATTATAAGTATTTTCAGGAATGTAAACAGTGGAATTTGGTTATATCTTGAAGCATATTTTTACAGTAAAATTCAATATGGAAGACCATATGGACGATCGAATGAAGGAAAATCAAATATTAATAGCGATCTGAGTAAATATGATAATATTATAACATTTATGATTAAATTTTGCTAACTAAATTTTGTTTTTGGGTAAATAGTTTTTACTTCCATTTCACTGTTAATAATCCTATCCTCTTACCCAGTCATGCATGAAAATGACCAATCTTTTTGTTATTTAAAATGCAATTTATGTTTTTGTGTTACATGTTCAACTTGCCAAAGTTTTACTTTGGACATGGTTGAATTAATTTTAAACTTTATAAATGATACAATTATTTTGAATATGAGAACTGTTCAATTAAGAATATTGAAAAACCCAATAAAGTTATTTTTAACTCTCATACAATGTGTGACATGAAAGATATGTTATTTTTAAATTACAGGTTAAAAGAGTCAAGTTTAAATTACCTTCTTCATCTGCCAAGTTAAAGGCATATGCTAGTTCACCTTCTTCCTAAATTGTTTTTCTTTCTTTTTGCTTAGTGGGACCTAGCATCTCTCCGGTTTGGGGGAATGTTGATCCTAAATTTGTTATCATTTTTGGCAGTTAAGTTACTCATTTAAACACATGTTTTATTATATTTTGTATATTTTATGTCACGTAGATCACTATTCAGCTCAGGTATGAGTGTATTTAAGGTTTATATGAAATCTTTTTATTGTTATCATTTTTACGGTTTTATTAATTGAAAATAACATTATTACAGTGCATTTAATGTATAACTGATTTATATATTTGTTTGCATATTTTATAATCTATTTGGGATAAATTAATAAATAGAACGCATTCATCCTACTGTTATCAACTCAAATGGCACTTCTTCATTAGAGTGCCGACATTCTTTATGTTGGTACACAAAAGAACATATTAGGATTGAAGTTTTCCAAAGCACTATAGATGGGCATGAATTAGGATGCATTTATCCCTCAACTAGCTTAGTATATAATTTTTCTAAGTGTTGAGTTGCGTACGCGACTATCTCCATTGCAACTTGCGTACAGTACGTGACTATCTGCATTGCAACCCGCGTACATCAGTGTATGCAGGTTTCCTTTGATCAACTCATGTGTCATACGTGGGTTGACTATATCAATAGTCACGTACACCTTAGTTTGACCTTAAAAAATATAAAACACGATTAATTGATATTAGTTGGGCCCTAATCCTTAACTATCCCAACTGTTTCAACCACCCCAACCTTCAAAATCACTCTATTTCATAAAGTACAAATAGAGGCCTTGGGGAGGGTATTAATCAATCAAGATTGGAGAGCAAAGTTAAGCTGGTGGTATATCTTCAGAAGTCTTGGAGCAGCAGAACTCAGAGTCATTTGGTTGCAGAGAATTCCTTGTCTCAGAATTTGGGTTGTACTCTTATCTCATTCACTGATTGTTAATAAAGAGAATTCTTCTTCCAACATTGTGTTGAGTCTATTTCATGTATTTTTATTAATGCATGTATTTGATTATATATTTAATATATTGTTTATATAAGCTCTTATATATACATGCATGAGATATTACTTGGATAATTTTCTCTTTACAGGTGAAAGAGGTGCATCCTTGGAAGCTTTGGAGATAAGAGGAGCGGGAGAAGATCAAGCTTGGATCAACCGTTGGTAATCGGGTAATTTAAGACTTTATTCCTATTCCCTTTCCATTCTCTGGTAAAGCTGATTGTCTGCAAGGTTAGTAGTAAGTTGGTAACCCCATACCCTAGGTTACAAGGGTGCTTAATCTTGAACAACAAAATTGGCAACTCCACTGGGGAGTCCAGCCTGCTGTGGGTTAGTCCTATAGATACTTGCCCAGTCTTTGCTCTGATTTAGTGTGTGGTTTTCTATCTTGGATTTGATTTGCAGTAGTGTTTTAGAGACCTGTATTATTTTTTCTTTTTGAAATTTTTTTGTTGTGTATGCAGGTTGTTGTGCTACACAGTCATGTACAACAACTTGTATATGCGGTTTTCTATATTGGATAGTCGCGTACAGTATGTGGGTTGTTCTATTAGACAGTCGCGAACATCTTTTAGCAACAATTTTTTTCAGAGTAGGGTTGCTTGTCCCTGTCTTATTGTATTTTTCTCTGCTTTGGGGTCTTCTAGTGTTGGAATCTTGCTATAGGTCTGAAAGTCCTGTACACCATAATTTGTGCTTTTCAGTAATCCCTTGAGTTTTTGTTGTTTGAGTCTTCTTTCACTTAGTTATTTGAAGTGGATTATCCTATTTGGGTGATAGGTTCAGTGCTATGTATTTGAATCATTGTTCAATATTTTAGATACCTTGTACTCTGTACTACTTTTGAGAAGTTTCAGTTTGTCACTTGCCCTTTAGTGATTTTATTCAATTTTATTCATTGTTTCTTCCCAAGATAGGTGTTTGGCAAGTCTCCTCCTTAGGTGGTTGAATTTGGTTCTTACAAGTCTGCTATACTTCATATTTCTTGCTTTATGGTTTGATTATTCAAGCATACTTAGGAAATTTTGCATTTAGGTGCATAGTAATTTTTGAAGAGTTTGAAAAGTGAAGAAAAAACATTGGAAACATTTGCATTTTAATTGCATATTGTAGTTTTATTTTCAGTATTTTCGAATAAAATTTAAAAAATTACAAAAAATAAGTCTTAGTTTTGTCATACTTAGTTGTAATTTCATTAGTTCATATCTACAAAAAGAAAAAGAAGCTTGATTTAAGTAGTTATAATTTGTTTTGGAATTCATTTTATACACCTTTTTACTTTTCTTATTGAGTCTATAATATCATAGTCATTCACGCCACTTACCCTCTAACTAAGAACAGCCCTTAAAATGAATGCTATAATTTAAAATTTATTAGTAAGTTTTGTTTTCTGAGGGTCATACACCTACTAGCTTAGGCTAGGCTTGTGGGATAGGAAGTGTAAACTCCCCACAAGTACTTAAATTTAGATGTAGTTGGCCAATCTATCAGTAAATCCTTCTCTATGTTGATAGTATTTGGGAAGCTCCTCTGAAATGGGAGTTAAGCATAAGGCCGCGTGGAGGCTTGGACTGAGGATATAACACTTTGATTCCTTGTCAAAACATAGAGCAAGGTTTTTGTACATTTGGGGATTCTATCCTAGATAGAGTTTTGGGCTTTGCTACCCTGCCCATGCGTATGAGTCAGGCTTGGTAATGCCCCCCCAGACTATTGATATAGTTAAGGTATCCTTTAGTCTCTTTGACATCTAGGGTTTATACACAGGTAAACCGAAAGGCTATTTCTAGTTCACCTTGGACGGCTTGGAAGGTAACCGTTGTTGAAAGTGTAAAAGGGCAGTGAGTGATTCCTCCACTTATGCCTAAGAACCTCTGTAAGGATGCCAAGAAACTGTCTCTTAGATTTCTTTCAGAAAACATATCTTATATCCCTCATGATTGTTGAGACTTTAGGAAATTTTGTAGTGATTGATCTATGGTTTGTCTGTGTTTATCCAACCATAGGGTGCAAAGAGTCAAATTTATAATTGTGGAGGACCAATCTATCAGAAGTTCATGAAGGTTGTAAAACCTTCCTCCTCTTATCACATTGGAACCTCCACCTCCCCCTCAAAGGTGAATATTAGACACGGATGGTTCCTTCGAACTGATAGGAGTTAGTGAAGTTTCGGGTGAATTAGAACTTAGGATAGACCAGTTTGATTTAACTACAGTTGAGATAGAAGACTTGCAAGTTGATGAGTTTGCAAGCAACTTTAATTCACCTCTAACTGACTTAAATGATCCTATGATCATTCAAGTTCATCCTTTCAATTCAACCGTGATTGGTGTCCCTCTAGGCAGACTAATGTCTACTGCAGGAGAAAGTTATTCTACTTCCACCTCAGCCGCTCTAGCTAAAGGGGTGCCACCTCCCCCAGTAGGTGCCCCTAGAACAAGTATACCTACTACACCTTTAAATCCATCTAGCTGAGTGCTTCAACCACTGGTTCTCACAAATTTAGCAGGTACTTCTGGTGGTATGGTCACTGGGATTCCTAGTGTACCTTCAGTTCCTACTTCATTCACACACACTGCTTAGAGTGTTCCTATAGGATCCTCGGCATTTGTCTAGGGTTTTCCTTAGAATGGTGGTACATTCCCCCATCCACTCCATATGTAGGTCCAACATCTGCATATGTAGGGGTGCAATTCGAAAACCCTAATCCTTATGGTCAAGGTTTTCAAACTTCGGTTTCAGCTCCTTTCATGAGCTCTCCTTTCTTTATTTTCAGCAGAGGGATACCTTCTCCTATGTTCCAAACCCCAGCTTCGACTGGGGTAGCTAGAACCTCATACACTGCACCGCACATAAACAATCCATTGGCTTATGGATGGAATCCTTTCCAAAGAATCCCAACAACTTCACAACCGGAAGCAGGGGGGAACCCCGCTTTCACATATGGGAACACGGGGGAAAGTCCCTCTAATACCCAACTGGTACTTTTAATGTTCTGGTTAGACCCAAGCTCCCTTTCCTGGTAACGTTAAACTTTCCAGATTTGTCAAAACTAATGAATGACCCGGTGAGACATAACTCCTCCTGGCCACCCGTTCCTACCAAGCTACCCTCGGACATCCCAAAATTCGAAGGCAAAGTTGGTGATGATCCAGGAGCTCATGTCACCACTTTCCATTTTTGGTTCTCTTCCAACTCACTAAACTATGATATAGGTCGATTTAGACTATTCCAAAGAAATCTAACCGGTACTGCATAAAAATGGTACATTGAACTGCCTTCTACTGCGTTTGATAGTTTTTGGGACTTGGCTAATGTATTCCTCAGTCACTTGCAACTTCCTATCCGATATGATTTTGGGACAGACATGTTGTCTACCTTTCAGCAGGAGAAGGCCACTCATATTTCGGATCATATCCAAGAGTGGAGAAGATGAAAGAGCCTTATCAAAGCCACTATTCCTCCCACGTTTTTCCTAGAATGGTTCCTTAAATCCCTATTGCCATATATATCTAAGGATGTGTCTACTTCTGGAGTGACCAATGAGGAAGAGGCTATCCTCAGGTCCCAGCAGCTAGATTTGATATATTCTCAGTCTAGGATTTTATATGAAACCATCCTTGATGCACCGAGGCCAACACACAATGTAGAGAAACCTAAGCCTGGACCCCATGCCAATGGTGTGGTTGGTTCTGTGAAATATCCCACTGTAGAGTCTTTGGCTAAATAGCTCCATGAGTTTTCTGTCAAACATTCTAGGATTGAGGCAGTAAAGGCTTCCCCCTCACCCCAAAATGCAATTGTTTTTGCATAATCTTCTCAAAAGGGCAATTAGCATCCCGATGGGAAAAAGAATAAAGGAAAAAAATGTGAGGGAAACCAAAACAAGCAAAAACCCACAAACAATCATGATGGGGGTAAAAAAGAAAATAATAAGGTGAAATTCCCATGTAAGTTGTGCCATGAAGATCACATAACCCATCAATGTCCCCTTATGGAACAAGCTCAGAAGCTGTGAAAAGGCCAACAACCGGCTGTCCTAAAGGATCCTTTTCCCCAAGGACAGAATTTTGCTTCAGCTTCAAATGCAGCAGGGGGCACCCCAAATGCTCCTGACCCTAATTATATCAACATGGTTCTATCCCAGACTTTACTCCATACTAGGAACAAGAACTATGAAACAGAGGATTTAGAAAAGGGTAAGTCGATAGGTGAAACTTCCAACCCTCTCACGATTGAGAAACCTGCCGAACCTATGCCCAAGATACCGAAAGGTGTCTTCAAGAAAAATCTCAATGCTAGGGCTGCACCAAACTACTCCATAGTTGAATATTTAGCCCAGACTCCTTATGCAATGTCGTCTTTAGAGGTGTTACAGAGTTGTCCCACCCAGCGAGATACACTCTTAGCAGCCTTAGGAAGTATGGACTCATCGAGCCTCATGGCGAAGTTTAATTTGTTCGATGTCAAAATTCACCTGCCATATCATCTAGCCTTATTGATAGATGTCATCCATGGCGGAAAAACCATTGGAAGGGAAGTTTTCGATGAGGATGCTTCTACATGTGTCATGTCCCTGTCTTACTGGAAAGCTCTTAGATCTCCAAAGTTGGTTCCATCAAACACCCTACTTACTGCTTTTGATGGAAGATCATTTCGTCCCCATGGTATCCTACCAAATTTCAAAATTAAGATGGCAGGGAAAGCAGTGTCTATTGTGGTAGAGGTGATTGATGCACCTTTGGATTATAACTTGCTCTTGGGGAGAAGTTGGACTTACGCCATGTTAGCTATTGCATCGGTTGTATTTTGGGTAGTAGTGTTTCCACATGAAGGGAAGTTGGTTACTGTATACCAACTCAGTTTTACTCGAAAAGGTTGCATGGAAACTAAAAAGTCCACCGTACCATTGGTTGATCAGGTTAAACCTGCTTCAAAGAGCTTAGAGGATAGAATGTATGCATCATTGATGGGCACATTTGATATTCCAGCTCCGATTATTTATCTAGGTTCTACTAGTGTAGGGAAGTATATAGCAACAGTTGTTGATAGAACAGATCCTTGGGTTCTTCCTTCGCACCATGAACTTGAAGTGACCTTATCGGAAGCAGAAGTAGCTTATCAAGCTATCATCCATACTATTGTTGATCCCATTATGGTCCCTCTCACAGTCTTAGAGGAGTTGGAAGAAGCTTATCTTACTGCTTGGGCAGTGAACTCTTTGCATTCTAGAGACTTCTTAGATATGGTTTTTCCTTTTGATGAAGCCATTCTGGAAGCCATGTGCGGACGAGATAAGATCTTCAAAGATATTCACCATCGATCCTATTTTCTTCCAGAGTTAAGCAGGGTTGAGAACCAGGAGTTCCCTATGAGACTGGAAGGTGATGTTGATACACCTATTAATCCCTTACCAAGGGAAGGAACATTTGCTGAGGGGAATATGGAAAACATTTCCACTACCATTCCTATCAACATCTCTGCAAACCCAAATGTTGCGGAAAATGTACACATCGGCGAAAACTTCTCTCCAGAGGAGATTATGATCTATACAACCTTGTTTAAGTAATTCCATGATGTATTTGTCTAGTCATATGAGGAGATGCCGGGCATAGATCCATCAATAGTCGAGCATGAAATCCGAAATTACCCTAATGCTAGACCCATTCGACAAAAGTTGAGACCTGTCAATCCACGTAAAGAAATAACTGTTAAGGCTGAAGTTGAGAAACTACTGAAAGCCGGTTTCATTTTCCCGATAGCTTTGACAGAATGGGTATCCAAACCCTTTCTTGTCGAAAAAAAGTAAGGGACCATATGCATTTTTTCTAACTTTCGAGATCTAATCAAATCCTTTCCTAAGGATAACTACCCCACACCATTCATAGATCAGATCATTGATTCCTGTGCGGGTAGTGAAGTATTTTTGTTTATGGATGGTTTCTTCAGGTATAATCAAATCCAAATTAAACCAGAAGACCAACATAAAATAGCTTTCATCTATCCTTGGGGTACCTTTGCATATAAGAAAATGCCCTTTGGATTGAAAAATGCAGTGCAACCTTTCAGCGGGCAATGAATTTTTCCTTTCATGACATTAAAGCTATTGTCGAACCCTACCTTGATGATCTGCCAACACATTCTCGTAAGAGGATTGATCACCCGGATCACTTGTGTTTGATTTTTGAACGATGCAGATACTACAAAATTCGATTCAATCCCCACAAGTGCGTTTTCTGTGTCGAGTGAGGGAGACTGCTCAGATTCATTATTTCCAACAAAGGCATTCATGTGGATCCTTTGAAAGTTGAGGCCATCATAAATCTACCTCCTCCTCGTTCTATCAGATAGCTTCAAAGACTGCAAGGGAAGTCCAACTTCCTTCAATGTTTTATTGTAAATTATGCCAAGATTACTAAAGGTTGCATGCCCATGTTGAAGCAGGACACCCCGTTTGTATGGTATGAAATCGCACAACTTGCATTCGAGGCATTAAAGAAAGCTTTGTTGTTGGCACCATTACTGCACCTGCAAGATCACTCTCGAGATTTTATATTGTATCTATCCACATCTGAGTCGACCATAGTGGTAGTACTAGTCCAGAAGGACGATAAGATCCAAGAGAATGTTTTCTACTATCTTAGCCGTGCTTTAGCTGGCCCTTGTTAAATTTTTCATATGCTTAGCTAAGACATTAGTATTTCATTAAATTTTCATAACAAACACATATAAACAGGATCACTGAAAAATAGACAAGTACAACCATACAAAAGGAACACAAAGATTTATCCTGGGAAAACCCTAAAGGGAAAAACCCAGCAAAAGCTTCCTCAATATAGATGCCCCAAAAAGATAAAAGATAAAACCAGCAAGGAGATCAAAGCCTGATCCTCCTCCTTATCCACTAATGCGCTACACAAGTGAGAGTGTGTGTGTCTCAAATGAGGAGCATCACACCTCTATTTATATTCATCCGTTCACTTGAATTAACTCATCCGACATGTAGGCTCTAGTTAATCATGTAGGCTCGAGTTACACATGTAGGCTCAAGTAACCACATTGGGGTGCTAATGACCCACCTTTACAAATAGAGGGGACAACCTCATGAATCTTATTAGTTCTTTCGATTAGAAGCATCGGGGTACAAGATAATACAAGTGGTTCTCTCGGTATGACCATTGAGGACCACAAAAGATACATATAGAATATTCTTCGAAGTTACAATATTTCAACACTCCCCCTTAACGAGAAGGGTATTCTACAACAACATCAACAACAACAATAGTAGGAGAGGACATCATCAACATCATCAGGGTAACACATCTATAAATCATTGGAAGCTTTTCAACATCATATAGTATTCGTCTTCAATATTTGACGACAGCAACTCTTTAATCAACATCAGCGTCTTTTGACCTTTTGATCAGCAAAACATCTTCAACACTTTGATCTTTCGATCGGCAACATATTTAGCACTTATACCTTTCGATCAGCAGCAACATCTTCAGCACTTTGACCTTTCGATCAGCAACATCTTCGGCACTTTGACATTTCTATCAGCAACATCTTCAACACTTTGAACTTTCGATCAGCAGTAACATCTTCAGCACTTTAACCTTTCGATCATCACCAATATCTTCAGCATTTTGATCAGCAATATCTTCAGCACTTTGATCTTTCGATCAGCAAAGACATCTTCAGCATTTTGATCAGCAATATCTTCAGCACTTTGATCTTTCGATCAGCAAAGACATCTTCAGCATTTTGACCTTTTGATCAGCAACATCATCACATTCTAATTAGTAACATCGTGATCAACACCATCATCATACTTCAACTCTTGAACAGAATCATCATCATCATATTCTGATCTTTTGATCAGTATGTCGTCATCATCACATACTGATCATCATCATCGTCACACTCTGATCTTTCGATCAGTACATCGTCATCATCATACTCTTGATCGTTCGATCAATACATCATCATCATACTATGATATTTTGATCAGTACATCATCATCATCATAAAAACATCATCATCATGAAAACATCAACAACATCAAAACATCATTATGATCAAAACATTCAACATCATCAAAACATCAAAATATCATCATCATCACACTCTGATCTTTCGATCAGTACATCGTCATCATCATAAAATCATTATCATCAAAATATCAACATCATGAAAACATCAACATCATCATCATCAAAACATCAACATGATACTTCCTTTCGGAATTACGGGATCAACATGTCTGTGGTACTCAGACGATCCTTCCTGTCGGAATTACAGGATTTAGGTCTTTACGGAGTTACTAACGATTCTTCCTTTCGGAATTACGGGATGAACACATTTGTGGAGCTCAGACGATCCTTCCTTTCAGAATTAGGGGATCAAGTCTTTATGGAGCTACTAATGATCCTTCCTTTCGGAATTACAGGATTTAGGTCTTTACGAAGTTTCTAACGATCCTTCCTTTCGGAATTACGGGATCAACACATTTGTGGAACTTAGACAAACCTTCCTATTGGAATTACGGGATCAACACATATGTGGAACTCAGATAGTCCTTCCTGTTGGAATTACGGGATCAAGTCTTTACGGAGCTACCAATGATCCTTCCTTTCGAAATTACGGGATTTATGTCTTTACGGAGTTACTAACGATCCTTCCTTTCAGAATTATGGGATTAACACATCTGTGGAACTCAGACAATCCTTCCTATTGGAATTACGAGATCAATTCAATGATCCTTCCTTTCAAAATTAAGGGATTTAGGTCTTTACGAAGTTACTAACGATCCTTCCTTTTGGAATTATGGGATCAACATAGATGTGGAACTCAGACAATCCTTCCTCTAGGAATTACGGCATCAACACACGTTCTCAAGTACCGAAGTCACCGGATCCATTCTGAACCAAAGTTCAAGGATGATACAATCCTACCACATTCACGGGGACTGAGATATCCGGATACATTTTAAACCGAGGTTTAGGGATGATGCAATCCACCACTTTCATGGGGGCCGAGACCTCCGGATACATTTTGAACCGAGGATTAGGGATGATGCAATCCACCACTTTCACAAGGGCCGAGACCTCCTAATACATTTTGAACCGAAGTTCAGGGATGATGCAATCCTACCACTTTCACGGTGGCCGAGACCTCCGGATACATTTTGAACTAAGGTTCAGGGATGATGCAATCCACCACTTTCACAGGGGTCAAGACCTCTAGATACATTTTGAACTGAAGTTTAGGGATGATGCAATCCCACCACATTCATGAAGACCGAAGTCACCGGATCTATTTTGGACAGATGTCCTAGGATGATACAATCCCTCTTCATTCTCGAGGACCGAGGTCACCAGATCACTTTTGGACAGATGTCATGGGATGATACAATCCCTCTTCATTCTTGAGGACCGAGGTCACCGGATCACTTTTGGACAGATGTCCCGAGATGATACAATCCCTCTTCATTCTCGAGGACCGAGGTCTCCAGATCACTTTACGGCAAGTGCCCAGGGATGATACAATCCCACTGCAACATCACTACTCCCCCTTTTGAGGAAGGTGTTTTCAAACAACACCAAGCTTGTCTCGAAAGTGTTCGAACTTTACCCGAGACAGAGGCTTCATCAGTATGTGAATACTGAAATATCACCATATGTATCTCCAGTATTTGAATACTGAAAGCATCATCTATATCTTATCTTCGATGTAGAAATACCAAATTTTTATGTGTTACAATTGGAACACAGGGTTCTCTGTCATCACAAATTTGGTTATCACATAGAATCATTGTAGTATCCATCTTCAGGTCAAAGAGACCTGATATCAAATTCTAAAGGCATATGACTTCACAACTTAGTAGAGCAATCTGATATGTATTTTTCTTCAGCCATGCTATGAGAAACACTGGATTGTCTCCTGCTAAGCCATGAACTCATAGCAGACCCCAAACAAAATCATCTACCTAATGTGCTTTTCCTGTTTGAGATACTTACAGCCCAATTTGAATCTATGTAGCCATACAATCTATACACATGGCTACAATCATAGTATAGACCAAAGTCTATAGTCCCTTTCAGATATCTCATCACATTTTTTGCAGTTACTAGGTGAACCTGTCTTGGTTGAACAAGATATTGACTTAAGGTGTTCATAGCAAAACAAATGTCTGGTCTAGAATTTGTTAAGTACATTAATGACCCAATGATTGTCTGTAATGAGTCACATCCACTAACTCTGATGAGTCATCATCTAACAACTTCAGGTTGGAGTCCATGGGTGTGGCCATGACTTTGCATTCCAACATATCAAATCTTTTCAAACTTTGCATTGCATACTTTCCCTGATTGAGAAAGATTCCTTCATATTTCCGGACCTAGGAAATAAAGTATTAGACCAAGGTCTAAATTCTTCAGCAGACTTCTTCTTGCATTCTACAATTTGTTTCTCATTCCCTGTCAGAAATAGGTCATCCACATATAATAACAGGATGATAGGTTCATCTTCTACAACCTTGAGATAAAGGTTAGGATCGACTTTACCCTTGGCAAATCCCATGCTCGTCAGGAAACTATCTATTCTTCCATACCAAGCTCTGGGAGCTTGCTTCAGGCCATAGAGGGCCTTCTTCAACTTGCATACGTGAGTCCATCTATCTTCAACTTCAAATGCTTGTTACTATTCGATGTAAAACTCTTCCTCAATCATACCATTAAGGAAGGTGTTGAGGCCCAGAAATTCGCAGGCAGCAATAGTGAGGGATTTTCCCCAATCAACATTCCCAACTAGCCTGTTGACTGTTTGGTATAGGGAATCCATCCGGTTTACGGTACGACTACCATAGGTCAAAGCAACGAAACAAAGGCTTTACCGGTTGTGGCCCAGCCCACTGTTAATTTTGTATTTTTTGACTTAATGTATGATATGCACGTGCCTAACTAACCATGCAGGGTGATAAGATGCGAGGAGCAGTCACAATGTGATGCGCAGGTTCTTACCTCTCGTATTAGGCTTACTAGCATCCCAATCACAGATAACACAAAAAAGAAACTAAATACCTAAACTATCCCTAGGGAGCAAGGTCATCACTTGAGTAATCCATTTTGTACATGAATTATGAAAAGTTACAATTAGCTGACACTTCTTTCAAGACACACGAACAATTACAGATATTTAAACAACCAGATAGCCGATTATCTTATGAACAACATTTATTACTCACAGTGGAAAACATCCCAAAAGGTACTAAAGAACATTCAACAAGAACATAGGTTCAAGAAGTTAAATACTCTCACAGTAAATGAAACACAGCTGGAAACGAAATAGTTCCTCTTCAACATTATTCATTTAGTCGCATTGATACATTCCACATTTCGCTCTCTTCAGCAGGCAAAAGTTGCAGTTTCTGATTGTAAAACGAAGTAGTTCCTCTTACAAGCAAAATGGTTTACAAATTTTTTCCAGGGGAAAAATCCCCTTCTTAGTTCTACTTTGAAATATTTAAACTACCACTACAGACCGCTTGGGATGCCCCCCAAACGCCTGACCCTTCAGTTCCTCAACGCTTCATATTCCTCTATCTTGCATGCTCATGGCTGGCTGAATAACTGCTAGAATTCTCAGAGATGCTCCTATATTACCGTTCATTTTGTCCTTTTCCTGGGATCCGGCTAGTTTCGGCCTTGCTTCTACCAAACTGTCCATCCTCCTCCATGCCACGGTAGTTTGATCGATCTCCCAAACCAACCTGCGACCAATCGACAAGCATCATTCATTGGAATGGCGTTTCAAAACACAACATCAGATTCTACCGATTGAGTGAATATTCCACAAGAAAACGGCCCGTTGGACCAAGGCAGAAGTCGGAAGGATACGGACGTCGGAATTCAAAGGCTTCAACTAGCCGCAATGGCGGACGAGGAAAGGCTACAAGCACTTGACAGTGGGCATGAAAACCTTGAATTGGAAGTCGGATGACTTTCCCTTTCGGAAGCTCAATGAATTTGAGAGCCGCAATGGCGGAAGGGAAGGCTGAAGACATGCGACGCGGGCGGGAAAACTTTAGATCGGAAGTTGGCCAGGTTTAGACATCGGAAGGTAAAAGGATTTCCCAACTGCAACGGCGGAAGAGAGAAGGCTTTGGACATGTGACAAAAAATTTAACGCATATCGGAAGTCGGGGCAATTCCCACTTCGGATGGCAAATCGGATTGGGAGCCGCAACGACGGACGGGAAAAGGCTATCAGCCACCGATTTAACATAAAAATGACGCCCGATCATAAGAAAACTTAAGTGTTTAGAAAACTTAAAATCAACAAAGGTCAAACTGTTTCACCTCAGAGACAATGGTTTGCTCACAGGGAAATTGATCTGATGAGTTTCGAGCTAGCAATCCAAATTCAATCCTGCGACCCACAACAAAATATTAACACAAGCATTCTCTAAAACAAGTCGCAAATTTTTCTTCAGAATCAACCAAAGTCAGAACGAGACCAAACATTTCTGGATCAAACGAAACCAACGCAAATCTAAATGATGAAGGGGGGGCCCAAAATTTAAAACTTTGGGAAGAACAGTTGCAGCTGCAACAATTGGCGATTACCTAGTAAACCTAGATCTCTGGGTGATCAACCTTTGAGTGAGAGATTGTTTAACAACAAAAGCATCATATTGAATTCTTCCAACAATATGGGTTTCTCAAATGACAGAAGTGTGTACCCTTAATCATTGATGACAGTCCAATTAGGGAGAGTGGAAACCAGAATCGTCAAGTCCGGATAACTATGTTGAGGCCTGAGGATGAGTTTCATTATTACCTTTTTCTTCAGGTGGCTAATAGCTTTGGACACCACAGGATTGTAACATATGGTAAACAAAAATATTCGTTTGTTCCTCATTCCCATGCCATTTTAACATTTTTTCTTGTGCTTTTGGACTTTTGTCCCTTTTCATATGAGTTTGCTTACATGCCTTCCTTACCGAATTTTAATTCAGGATCCTCTATCCCATAGTGTCCTTTTGTGTGAGTGGTGTATTTCAAGTTTAAGATCACGGACGGAGAGGATCGTTCGGCAATTTAGTACTTATGATTCAGCATCTACTTTGATGTATGATGCTCTTCATAGGAGTTCTTTGATCCTTATCTGCCTTTTGGCATTCGTTTCTTGGCATGGGATCATTTATATTTAATATACTGTTCACCTTGCTTCTTTCCATGGGTCCTCTGCTGTCATCCCCTAGACATTTTAAGTGTGACATGGATGGAGCCTCAACATAGTATTCTGGACTCTTTGAATCCGATTTATTTCACAGGGGTTAAGCAGGACTTAAATGCACACAGATCTGTTCGAGAAAACTGCTAAACTGGAAGAAGTTCTTTCACAGGAACACACAGTCCGATACCAAAACGTTTATCAAACCCAGAAATTTTGGATGTATTCCATACAACCGCAGGTTTGCTCCCTTTATTGAAATCAACAAAACAAGCTAAAAACATGACTCAAAAGACAGCCAGATAAATTATTTATATACAAGATGGAAGAATTCAAACAAACTCGGGAAAAATAAGGCTTGAGAACCAAACCATTTACTGGTAGGTTCTCCTCCCACCCCTACAGATCTTGCAACTTGTAAGTAGAAGGACCAAGCTTGGCTACAATCTAAAAAGGGCCTACCCACAACTGCTGGAAGTTGGTATGCTTTCCTTTTTCATCATGGGGGTGGTCCCATTTGAGGACTAAGTCTCCTACTTCAAAGTCTTTTGTCCCAGCTTTATGCTTTTCAAACCATCTCTTAACTGACTCTTGTTGTAGCTTAAAGCGTTCTTTGGCTTTAGACCTGACCTCCTCTTCTTTTAGGAGATTATATATTCTTATTTGTAAAACTTCATCATCCGACCCCCTAGACTCTTGAGCTAGCATGGAAGATGGTAGCATGCTATTGGCAGGGAGGATGGCTTCTTTACCATAGACAAGGGTATATGGAGATACTCCAATTGCGGACTTGGGGGTGACTCTATCAGCCCAAAGGGAATTTTGTAAGGATGAGTGCCAACTCCTCTGGTTTTCTACCACAATCTTCTTTAAAATCCTAATCAGATTTTTGTTAGAGGATTCAGCCAAGCCATTTCCCTATGGATAGTAGTTAGCCGAATAATGCAATTTTATCCCTTTATCATGAGCAAATGCAGTCAATTTAATTGATGAAAAGTATTTAGCATTATCAAATACTAATGAAACTGGAACTCCAAACCTGGTCATGATATGATCTTGTAGGAAGTTGATGACTTCGTCTTCGTTTATCTTGCGCAGTGGGATAGCTTCGACCCAGCGAGTGAAATAATCAGTCGCAATAAGAATGTACTTGTGCTGCAGGGAGGAATTCAGTTTTATTTCTCCAATAATATCCATCCCCCATTGCTCGAATGGTTCCGTGATCATCACAGGCTTTAGGGGTGCTACTGCTTTAGGCTGTCTTCCGCCACACCTTTGGAAAATATCACATTTCCTGACATGTGCATGTGCATCCTTGAAGAGTGTAGGCCAATAGTAATCGGCTCTGAGGATTTTTTGGGCTGTAGTGTCTCCTGAATAATGTCCCCCAGCAGGAACGTCATGTAATTCTACATTACTTTATTCGCATCTTCTTTTTCTAGACATCTGAGGAGAACCCCGTCATAATTATTCCTGAATAATACTCCTTCAACAAGTTGATAGGAGGCCGATTTAAGATGCAGAGCTCTTCTTTTCTTGGAATTCCAATGTTCTGGCAATGGCCCTGACTGCAGGTAATGCACAAGGTCTCTATACCAAGACTCAAGAGGTGTAAACAAAGGACATACATCCATTACATGTAATTCAGCCTCATCCTCCCATGCTTGTTCTTCGTTGTTCCCGCTTTCAGTCATCAATTTGTACAACCCTTGACCTTTCACTATAGACGATGGCTTGAATTCAAGGCCGTACTCTTGAAGAGCTGTTACCCAGTTGCCCCTCCTTTCTCCTAACTCTTTCTGTATGAGAAGGGATCTTACAGCTGGGTAGGGGACTATTACTTTGGTTCGATTTTTTAATATATAAGGATTGAATTGCTTCACTGCCTTAAATACTGCGTAAGCTTACTTATCAATGGCTGGGTAGTTTAATTCAGCCCCTTGTAGACCAGTACTCATAAAGGAGATTGGGAATTCATCCCCCCCTTCTTCCTTTTGGGTGAGCACAGCTGCTAGCGAATCATCGGATGCAAAAGTATATAAAATAAAGTCTTTATCGAAATCTGGAATTTTCAAGGAAGGTGCGTGTGCAACAGCAATTTTAATTTTGCTGAAAGCATTCTTCTCAAGTTCAGTCCACTTGAATTTTGCATTCTGCTTGACCATCTACTGCAACGGCTTAACAGTCTGGGCAAAATCAGGCACAAACCTTCGTACGAAATTTATGGTTCCCATGAAGGATTGCATCCCCTTTTTATTATGGGGCAAGGGGATTCGTTCAATGGCCTTGATTCTTTCTGGATCAATGGAGATCCCTTGCTTTGAAACTATGTGGCCCAACAACTTTCCTTCTGTGACAGCGAATACACACTTTTTAGGATTGAGTGAAATGCCATACTTACGACAGCATTCAAAAATTTGCCTTAAGTGGAATGCGTGTTCTCCCCTTCTCTTTGAGAATATTGTAATATCATCAAGGTATACTATAGCGCTTCTGCCAATCATCCCGCGGAAATATATGTCCATAGCCCTCTGAAATGTTGCCCTAGCATTTATAAGCCCAAAGGGCATCCTTCTGTAGGAAAAGGTTCCCCACTTGGTTCTGAACGTTGTCTTTAATCTGTCTTCTTCGGCTACCAGTACTTGATTGTAGCCAGAGAAACCATCTAATAACGAAAACAATTCAGAACCTGAAACCATTTGTAGCAGCTGCTCCATGGGTGGCACGGGATAGTTATCTTTGTCTGATGCACGGTTTAGGTTCCTGAAATCCACGGAGAGTCTGATTTCTACAGAATTTTTCCTTACTGGTACCAGATTTGACACCCACTCAGAGTGTCTGACTTTGAAGATGATTCGAGCATCTAATAATTTCTTCACTTCGCTTTGAATCAACGGCTCCAATTTTGCATGCATTTTTCTTAGTGGTTGTTGATATGGCTTGACGCCTGCTTTAATGGGAACGACATGCTTGATGATGCTGGCGTCATATGTTTCCAAGTCTTCGTACGTCCATGTGAAAACATCTTTATATTGCTTAAATAGACTGATGAATTTGTCCCTTTCTGTTGGCGAACAGCATTTGTCGAGATTCACGAACTTAGGAGCCGTTTCAGTCCCCAAATTTATCAGTTTGAACTGTAGCGATGAGCTGTGTGTCTTTACGTTGGGTGGTCTTCTGAATTTTTCATTAAATCGAACATTTTTTCCAACGTTCTGACTCCTTTAGGAATGAAATTATCGTATTTCATCTCATCCTGATGCTCTTCATAGTCTATGATCGCTCCTTTAAACACCTCATCATTCGTTAAACATTATATGATCTGTTGGTCATCATCGAACACTCGTAGGTTCGTAATCATATCAGGTACAAAGGGCCTGAAAAGTAGTTCAACATAACATTGATTATTAGTGGGTACGAGTCTAGCGGCTAATGTGGCCAATAGATTAGCAGCTGCGTTTTTTATTGTTGGAATTGAAATAATGTTAAATGCATTAAAATATTTCAGCAAATCCCATACCTCATTCTGGTAAGCTTTTAAGTGGGGAGAAATACAATGTATCTGATTTCGGATTTGTTTCACAATAATTTTAGAATCCCCAAAAACTTTTAGATTACTTACCTTTAATTCAATTGCCTTCTTTAGTCACTGCACCAGTGCTTCGTACTCAGCTGTATTATTAGTACACTCAAACTCTAATCTACATGAAAGGAAATGTTTATTCTTCTGTGGGCTAATCAGGACACAACTAGCCCCTGACCCTTCTAATGTCTTAGAGCCATCGAAAAATAAAGTCCAAAAATCATTAACTACTAAAAATGAATCTATTCCTACTGCTAAGTCTACTATTTTACAGTCAATCTCATCAGCCTGTGAGAATTGAAGGAGACCAGGATGGGTATTATATGTGCTGCTGGCTTCTTCTGCTTGGTAATTACCTGGTTCTAACTCAATAAAATAGTTTCCCAATACAGAATCCACCGGTACATTCTTCTCCTCTAATTGAGTAACATTGTACTTCATGTGAGGCTCTCTTAAAATCTTGATCTGGTTCGGACTTCCTTTGTATGGAAACCATAGATGCGACCAATCTGAGGCGAAATATCCATTTAATTTGGTCGACCAATCTCTTCTCAGGACGAGACCGTAAGCATCTAGTATATCAGCCACCACAATGTTAATAACTTGGCAAACTTTGTCATTAGATGCCAGACGGACTAGGACATCTTCTAGCTCACCAATTACCTTTACATCCGTTTTGTCCAATTGAACCACCCTCCACGTGGATGGCTTAGGCTTCCCATTGATCCTTTTACAGACTAATATGGGCATAACATTTACTGAATCCCCTGAGTCTACCAAGCAGTTATGTACATTATGATTGAAAATTTCAAACGTGAGGAGGAAAGGTGGATGTTTGCTTTTAGACTTACCTCCAATGCTGGTTTCTCCAATTTCTTCCTCTTCCTGAGGTTGGTTGCTAGCGGGAATCTTCTCATTCGATGCTTCAAGTGCTTTCAATAGTATTTCATTTTACTGTGGAATTTTACACATTTTGAATAGTGGAACAGTCGCCTTTATCTTCTTTAAATCCTCCACAATGTCATAATCCATCGGCTGCTCAATGGGATGGGATTTTCCAGCATTTTCTTCACTGGGCTTGGCCTGTGCATCACTCTGTCTAGGGTCTTAGCTGGTGATAGTGAAATCTGGAATTTTATTAGCCAAATATTTGTCTTGAAATTTCTTCTTAACATTTCTCTGCAACCTCCTAATCTTTGGGAGTATAAGACTATCTTCCTTAACTGTCCCTTGACTCCTCATGGCTACGTTGGTTTCCATAACGTCCTTGCACCCGTGAGTCTTTTCTTCTTCAGCATCAAATAGTGAGACAGAATTCCATAAAGCCATGGTTTCCTCTTCCTGTTCTTTAGTAGACATAGAAGCATAATATTCTTTTCTTTCTTCATTTCCCTCTTCTGTCAATCTAGAATCTAACAGCTGATTCATGACCAACGTCATTGAATTTATCCACTGTGGACAATTCTTCTCAGAGTGTGGCTATTGGTGGAATGTGCAAAAATTATCCAAGCCTACCTCTGTTAAATTCATAGATGCAGTATTGTGCGGAGGAGGTTGAGACTGGTGGTTATCCTCTCTTTTCTTATAATATGGCTTATAAAACTTTTGTGCTTCCTTTTCTTTCTCCATATCTATGATTTTATTGGAAAGTTTCTGCATCATTTTGGCCATATTTTCCAAATCTGGAGACTCTTCTTCCTTAGGCTTAGTAAACAATAAGGCTTTTCTTCCTGTGCCCTTCTCTCCAGACTGTTCTGGATAGTATTCAATGCTTTCTCTTTCAGCTTCCACCACTTCTGCTTCTTCATAGGTTTCTGTTAAAGTAGGCTTGGCCCTACCTTTGGAAAACATGGCCAGATCAGGTCCTAAAGCTAAAGTATAGCATTCAATAAGAACTTTGTCTGAAGGCTTATCTGTTTCAGAGAAGTTTTTGAGATACGCTGCAAACCTTTGAGTGAAACTGTGCACTTTTTCTTTTCTTTCTTTCTTCAATGCGCACAGCCCTTTCATGAGAGTTGCATGAGTTTTCTGAGTTGCATACTTACTTCTGAAAATTCTTTCGAAGGTATCCCAATCAGGGATAGAGTTAGCAGGCAATCCAAAGTACCATGATGCTGTGGCTCCTTTAAGGGTATGCGGGAACAGTATGCATACCACGTCTTCATGTTCCCCGGCCCTCATTCCCTCAATTTCCAAGTAAAATCTTTGTAGGTGATCATCTACTAGTATTTTCTCATTGGGATCAAACTTGGGCAACATCTTGTCAAAGGCTTGAGGTAGGTCATGTAAAGGAGGTGTAAGGTTTAATGGTGATCTGGCTCTCCATGCAGGTGGCGGATTAGGTGGGTTAGGTGGTGGATTATTATTCACTCCTGCCATGAGTCTAGGTGGAGAATGTGGAGGTGAGCCAACTGGAGTGCGAGCGGGAGAACTGCGAGGGGTATCTGGGCCTTCTTGGTTCAAAGGTAGTACAGCTTCCTGTAAGGCTATTTCTACAAGCTCTTCCCAGTCTCCAACCAACACTGAGTCTTCTTCTACAGGGCGGTCTTTCTTTTTATACTCTCTTCTGGGCAATTCAGGGATGATTGGTAATCCTCCAATCTTCTTTACGTATGCCCTGGTATGTCTTCTCAGATCATTTAGAATTTCGTTTCCAACAGAATATAGATGTTCTCTTTCTTTTGAAATTGGATTATGAAACCTACTGCTTTCAGAAGTGTTACCGGTGGAATATTCTCGGGAAAACGGGTTTCCTCGGCCAACCATGCACTGGAGTCCCTCCTTCTAGCGCCAAAACTGTTGAGGCCCGAAAATTCACAGGTAGAAACAGTGAGGGATTCTCCCCAATCAACGTTCCCAACTATCCCGTTGACTATTTGGTATAGGGAATCCATCCATTTTATGGTCTGGCTACCGTAGGTCAAAGTAACGAAACAAAGGCTTTACCGATTGCGGCCCGGCCCACCGTTAATTTTGTATTTTTTGACTTAATGTATGATATGCACATGCCTAACTAACCATGCAGGGTGATAATATGCGAGGAGCAGTCACAATGTGATGCGTAGGTTCTTACCTCTCGTCTTAGGCTTACTAGCATCCCAATCACAGATAACACGAAAAATAAACTAAATACCTAAACTATCCCTAGGGAGCAGGGTCATCACTTGAGTAATACATTTTGTACATGCATAATGAAAAGTTACAGTTAGCTGACACTTCTTTCAAGACACACGAACAATTACAGATATTTAAACAACCAGATAGCCGATTATCTTATGAACAACATTTATTACTCACAGTGGAAAACATCCCAAAAGGTACTGAAGAACATTCAACAAGAACATAGGTTCAGGAAGTTAAATACTCTCACAGTAAATGAAACATAGCTGAAAATGAAATAGTTCTTCTTCAACATTATTCATTTAGTCGAATTGATACATTCCACATTTCGCTCTCTCCAGCAAGCAAAAGTTGCAGTTTTTTATTGTAAAACGAAGTAGTTCCTCTTACAAGCAAAATGGTTTACAAACTTTTTCCAGGGGAAAAATCCCCTTCTTAGTTCTACTTTGAAATATTTAAAATACCATTACAGACCGCTTAGGATGCCCCCAAACGCCTGACCCTTCAGTTCCTCAACGCTTCATATTCCTCTATCTCGCATGCTCGTGGCTGGCTGAATAACTGCCGGAATTCTCAAAGCTCCTCCTCTATTACCGTTCATTTTGTCCTTTTCCTGGGATCCGGCTAGTTTCGGCCTTACTTCTACCAAACTGTCCATCTTCCTCCATGCCACAGTAGTTTGACCGATCTCCCGAACCAACCTGTGACCAATCGACAAGCATCATTCATTGGAATGGCGTTTTAAAACACAGCATCAAATTCTACCGATTGAGTGACTATTCCACAAGAAAATGGCCCATTGCACCAAGGCGAAATTCGGAAGGATACGGACATCGGAATTCAAAGGGTTCGACCAGCGGCAACAGTGGACGAGGAAAGGCTACAAGCACTCGACGGTGGGCGTGAAAACCTTGAATCAGAATTCGGACGGCTTTCCCTTTCGGAAGCTCAATGACTTTGAGAGCCGCAACGGCGGAAGGGAAGGCTGAAGACACGCGACGCGAGCGGGAAAAATTTAGATCGGAAGTCAGCCAGGTTTAGACATTGGAAGGTAAAAGGCTTTCCCAGCCACAACGATGGAAGATAGAAGGCTTCGGACATGTGATGGAAAAGTTAACGCATATCGACAGTCAGGGCAATTCCCACTTCAAATGGAAAATCGGATTGGGAGCCACAACGACGGACGAGAAAAGGATATCAGCCACCGATTTAACATAAAAATGACGCCCGATCATAAGAAAACTTAAAATCAGCAAAGGTCGAACTGTTTCACCTCAGAGACAATGGTTTTCTCACAAGGCAATTGATCTGACGAGTTTCGAGCTAGCAATCCAAATTCAATCCCGTGACCCACAACAAAATCTTAACACAAGCATTCTCTAAAACAAGTCGCAAATTTTTCTTCAAAATCAACCAAAGTCAGAACGAGACCAAACATTTCTGGATCAAACGAAACCAACGCAACTCTAAATGATGAAGGGGGGGCCCAAAATTTAAAACTTTGGGAAGAATAGTTGCAGTTGCAATAGAAGGCTTGTCTTTAATTCATCATGGAAGAAACTACCATGATAGTTCTGAAGAAAGTATACCTTGCTTCTTGGAGTAAGTGTCTCTTCAGAATTAATTCCCTCTTTCTGAGAAAAGCCACAAGTCTTTCCTTACTTCTATCAGTAGCATATTTTATCTTACTGATCCATTTGGAAGATACCACATTCTTGCTTTCTGGTTTGAGTATTATATCCCAAACATCATTCTAGTATTATTTCATCATAACATCTTTCATGAGTTCATCTTGCCAGGTCATTAGCATATCCTAGTCTTCTGTATTCAATCTTGAAGGTTGGAACCCACTTTACTCTTGGTAAAGTCTCGATCCATCAGGAAGCTGTCCATCATGTCATACCATGTTGAACTCAGATATCTTCTGTAGTCACTCCCCCTGAAGTGGAGTATCATCTTCCCTCTTCATTTTGTATAGGTGGTTCTATGCTTGACATATACTTGTCGATAGAGTATGTCATGTCATAGTCTATTCTTTCAAAGGAAACTCATGAACTTTTCTTTGTACACTTGTTCTTGTAGATCCATATGGAAGATACTACGTACTTCCCTTTATGTCTTGAAATCATATCGTATATATCATTCCCCATGATCAACTATTATTCTTTGATCATAGCTTCTTTCATAGCATTATTTTCGTCATCTTGAGTTTTCTCTCATACCCATGGTGGTATTCATCCTTCAAGGTGGATCTACCACTCTCTGAAGCTCTTTCTTCCGTCATGGTGTCTCTGACCCTGGGAGCTTCAGATTCATGTTCATTGGAGTGAATCTTGAATTGTCATCACTTTTTCTTCAGAACAAGTATCATCCTTCTTTTCTTGTAGGAGGTTGTACAGGACCTTTCCTACAATTCAAATGCACCAGTTACATGGTTAGAACTATAAAACATATGCATAATGACAAATTATTATGCATCATACAATTGTTTAGCCAATACAACATTCATCCATGTCTCACGGAAACTTTCTAGATGTCTTCCATCTTTACCATGACATCATTGAGATTGTGCACTAATCCAATATGTCAGCAAAGAGGTTTGATAAGTAGCAATGGAGAGTTGTATGGAACCATGATCTACTTACCCATCACAAGCATATTAGTAGTATACAATCATTAATGTAAACAATCTATCATGCATAATACATCAACTAAATATAATCAAATGCATAACAAAACAATATCATGCAAAGACAATTGAATACTTATCTTTTATTCGTTTCATGGGTAGACTCCTTCTTGATCCTTCTATTTCATCATCTTCTTCATTCATGACATCATCATTTCTTATCCAAATGATAATATGGATAAGAGGTTCTTCAAGAATTGAGTTGTTCACATTACTCATTGCTTGAGGGATCTTCTTTGAATGGTGAGAGCTTCATCTTCAATTGCTCCCACCTTCTTCTTCTCTTCTTATAAGTCAAGATTCTTCTTCTTCCCAGAGTCTGTTGAAAGTAATTACTTCCTTCTGGCACACATTCCTTGAATGAATGAATTCTATGATCTTGGGAGACCATTCAAGGTGGCTATCACCACTTCTGCATTCTGCAATTCTTCTTCTACCGCTTCAAGATGTTTTGCATTCTGGATCTTCACATTTTTCAACTGTTTTCCCAAAACCATCTTCTGATTAATGTTCTTATATTCAAATATATTGATCAAGGAATCAAACATATTCGGTGTATTTAGGGAATACACTTGTGGTACAAGTTTATCCGTGATCGAATCAACAATGATCTTCTTGGCCTTGATCAAGTTCTTCTTGTGTAAGGCTTTGAGCCTCATCTCCTTCTAGAATTGGAACCTCTCTACTCATGAAGGTGTCCAATTCATTTTTTTCAGAGAGATCAAATGCTTCCATGCTTGGAAGTTGTCAACTTCACCAAGCTTATCATCAAGCTGATGTGATATATCACTTTGAAATGAGAACCTCAAATGCAAATAACAAAGGATTAGATCTTACCGATTTGAGGTGTCCATCCTAGTTCTGGAGCTGGCTGATCTAGGGTTTTCCACAGAAACCCTAATTTTCAAAAATTGGAATATTTTAGATATGATTGTATATAAATATATATCTCTTCAAATGGAGCTATCCAAAGTACTCCTTTTCTGGAAACAGTCGAGGGAAGATCCCGGAACAAGAAGCCCTAGTTTTCCAATTTCTTCTACATATATGTC
This sequence comes from Pseudotsuga menziesii, assembly GCA_001517045.1. Taxonomy (NCBI): domain Eukaryota; kingdom Viridiplantae; phylum Streptophyta; class Pinopsida; order Pinales; family Pinaceae; genus Pseudotsuga; species Pseudotsuga menziesii. The sequence continues at coordinate 685,807 of LPNX010786627.1, forward strand.
TGTCACTGTTTCTATGATATCTCCGAAATTACTAGTCCTAAATGTCTCAAATTTTTCACTGAGGTAAAATCGCATGTCCATGATCCAACATCATAGGTTTCATCAGAATTGGTTTCACCAATTGGGATTTATGATCATTTTCCAAAGGTGCCTTGTTACAGGACTGTTCCGAACAGCAAAGTTGTATGGATTTCCATGTGTCACTGTTTCATATTCTAAGTCTGAAGATTGGACCATGAGAAGTAAAGTCCGTTCCCTTTTTGGAACATCATCAGGAATTCCATTTGGACCTCTGTATCCCAAGATATTGCAATTATCCCCAGGTGTCCTGTTTAGGATTGAATTCGGGAAGAGGCTGGAACCCTAACTTGGAGGGATCGTATATCCATGAATATAGCGAACATGAGGCTGAATTTTGGACACATTGTACATAAGGACTTTATATTCGGTCTCTGCAGTTTTCATCTCCTGAACCTTCACCAATATCAGGATATAGAGAATTTACCAAAACTTAGCAGTTTTAGTATTTAGGGTTTTTCTAGCTCGGGGTCAAACTAGGGTTTGACTTTCCTGAAGTTTCACCCAACCAAAAATATTGATCCTCATCTCTAAACTTAAATTTTGATGAGGAGATAAATCCTATGTTAGGATCACTAAAAAATTATTCTTCTGCAAGAAGCCCTAATTTCCCGCACCGAAAACTGAAAATGCTCGGAATCGAATTCTGCTTCAACAGAAAGATGCGCCCTTCAATGGAGAGTCAGCCTAGAATTATTTTGCTGATCGATTGTGGAGAGAGAACAAAAAGGTAAGAAGCCCTAGATTCTATAGCTTCACAATGCCTTATTTTAGGGTGGCTCTGATACCATGTTAAATTTTTCATATGCTTAGCTAAGACATCAGTATTTCATTACATTTTCATAACAAAAGCATATAAACAAGATCACTGAAAGATAGACAAGCACAACCATACAAAAGGAACACAAATATTTATCCTGGAAAAACCATAAAGGGAAAAACCCAGCAAAACCTTCCTCAATATAGATTCCCCAAAAAGATAAAAGATAAAACAAGCAAGGAGATCAAAGCCTGATCCTCCTCCTTCTCCAGCTACTTCTCTTCTCCACTAATGTGCTACACAAGTGAGAGTGTGTGTGTCTCAAATGAGGAGCATCACACCTCTATTTATATTCATCCGTTCACTTGAATTAACTCATCCGACATGTAGGATCAAGTTAATCATGTAGGCTCAAGTTACACATGTAGGCTCAAGTAACCACACTGGGGTGCTAATGACCCACCTTTACAAATAGAGGGGACAACCTCATGACTCTTATTAGTTCTTCTGATTAGAAGCATCGGGGTACAAGATAATACAAGTGGTTCTCCCAATAGGACCATCAATGAACATAAAAGATACATATAGAATATTCTTTGAAGTTACAATATTTCAACAGCCCTGAACTTAGGTATTCCCACATCAAGAAGTTGGCGTAGATTCCATTTTGCGTCGATGTCTTACCCACGAAGAAAAAGAAGACAGTCCTAAATGATGCCCATAGTGGAACATGTGGGGGTCATTTATCTGGGTTAGCAATGGACCAGAAGATATTACGTGCCGGTTATTTCTAGACAACAATCTTTATATATTTTGTGGAAGTCGTGAAGTGCTTTCATCCTTGTCAGCTTTACACTAGAAAGATGCGGTCGCATCCTGCCGCATTATTTCACGTCATATTAGTGGGGCCCTTCACGAAGTGGGGGATAGATTACATGACATGCAACCTAGTCTCAGCTGGGGAGCACAAACATATCATTGTCACTGTATATTATTTCATGAAGTGGGCAGAGGAAATTCGCACCTATAAAGCTGACGGGGAAACAACAAATTTTTTCGTTTTTAACCAAATTATCACACGGTTCGGTATCCATAAATATATTGTCACTGACCATGGAAGTCACTTCCAAAATAGTATGATGACTGAATTGATGACTATGCTAGGGTTTAGACAAGAGCATTCATCTTCTTTCTATCCTCAAGTGAACGGTCAAGTTGAGGCTGTAAATAAAACCTTTAAGGCTATTCTCAAGCACACTATTAATGTAGCCCATTCCAATTAGCACATCATGCTTTATCCTGCACTTTGGGCATATTGGACCAATGTGAAAACTGCTATAGGGTTCTCTCCTTTCCAACTCGTTCATGGAGTGGAAGCAATTACCATGGTTGAATGCAAAATCCCATCCTTAAATAGTTCTATTCATGTGTTACCTGATACAAATGAGCTAGAAGAACGTTTGTTACAATTAGAACATCTAGATGAGTAGCGTAGAGATGCGTTGACAGCAAATGAGGCTCATAAAAATTGGGTAAAAAATCAATACGATAAATCGGTCAAACCTCGGATTTTTTCTGAGGGGGAGCTTGTCTTGCTCTGGGATCAGGACAAAGAACCTTTGGGGGTAGGGAAATTCAGGTCTATGTGGTTAGGACCTTATGTCGTGTCAAAATTGTTGAAGAAAGTTGCATATGAATTAACAGATTTCGAGGGGAATAAGCTACCCGAGCCTAGAAATGGGCTCTACTTGAAAAATTACTATGCTTAGGCTTAGTGCTTTTTCTTGTATTTTTATTGTATGTATTTTATGTACAATAGTTCATCGGTTGGTGTTCTTATACCATCTATTGGGTGTTACAGATTTCTTCTAAGTGGTTCGTAGGTTTCGTAGATGGCGCTAGTCGCCACACTTGTAACCTAGCTTCAGTCGCATGGGTCATCTACTCGCCCTTGGGACAGCCAGTTGCCTCTAGAGGTGCTTTCCTAGGTCCTTCTACCAATAATGTGGCCAAATACAGGGCTATCATTGAGCTTTTATGGGATGCTTTGTCACATGGTATCACTCAGCTGGAAGTGAGACTTGACTCTCAACTAGTGGTTTCCTAGATCAATCAAGCCTATCAAGTGCGGAACCCTATCTTACTATGTCAGTTTATGCAAGTTAGATTATTGGAAATAAATTTTGATTTTATTACATTCAATCATATTCCAAGAAATCAAAATTCATTAACTGATGTGTATGCTAATTATATCTTGGATTGGCACTTAAAACATTTTGCATAAAAATATACAAAAGATACATTACAAAACACATGTAAATAAAACCGACAATATATATATATATATGTGTGTGTGTGTGTGTGTATCTGTCCATATAGATAGGTTGAGTTTATGATCTTCAGATCCATTCATAACTATATAATATACAAAAATTATACAAAAAATGGATCGAAGTACATAAAATGCTCCTAGGTCTAAGCTTGAACACCCTGGTCATTATGTCCACCCCGGTCATCTGGACCACCTTGGCCCCCCTGATCATCCTGATCACCCTGCTCTCGGGCTTCTTCAGCAGCCTCAACTGCGTTGATGTACACAAGTACTGCTCTAGCTACCTGCCTCATAAGGCGTATCCATACAGGTGGTATACCAACCACTAGATCCTGCATAATGGCAGGGATATGCTCAATACATAAAGTAGGTACTCTTTGGGTAAGCCTGGCCAGCTTTCCCTCAAGAACCCTAATCAAACCATGGTCTTCTCCTGCCACAAGAAACACATACATATGTGGATGCCTAGCAGGGCGGACTGGTCCAATATCTGCATTTTAACATTTAGAAGGATTAAAAAATCTTATACATATGTATATATCTTTATTACTAAAATTCATAAAAATTTAAAAACTTGAACACAAAATACCTTACGCTCCCCATGCTGGTCCAAGAGGGAGGACAAGGTACGTGTCACCTTGGAAATCTATCCCAGCATATGGAAACTATTCCAGTGCTGGTAGCTGTTGCTCCCACCATAAGTAGAAGTCATCATCGTATACACTCTGAACCGATCCACTGCCTCCCTAGCAGAGGAATATTTCTCCCCGCCTACTCAGTCTAGGCTAATGGGGAGAACGAACTGGTAGTGGTACTGCAGGACTCAAACCAGGCACCCTCTCAAAGAAAAAGGCCATTGATACGCTAGAATAACCGAAGTTTTTTTGTCAGCCTATTTTACATTTAGAGAACTGCTTCCTCATTATCAGGATTACTCCCGAGCACCAGTCATATAGGGCTCCCTCTAGATATTCCACTGCAAGCCTCATTTGGTTTCGAGTTGCAAGGTGAAGTGATGATGACCCTGCAACCCTCACTATATTACTCGCTAACACCTGTAATGGAAAGCTGCGAATATGAACAATAGGGATGCAACTACCCCTCTTTTGAGTATTGGGTACACAGTATGCATCAATGTAGTTATGCACACTTAAAAGGTCACCGCCTCTACCGGTACCTTCCAAGTTATCTAGAGCTCCTCGTCATGACAAACTGGATATGAAGTAGATATCTTCCAAGGTAATCTCTAGAAACTCACCTTGTAGGTCAAACATACCAAGATCATGATCCCAATAGTTTATCATAAACTCTAGTAGGCGGACATTGGATTGCATAGGTGAGGTACAAAAAAAATTTAGCAACCCAATTTTCTGCAAAACATTCACCATGGGGGCATTCCATAGAGCTTCTTGGTCCATGTCTTCATGCTCCCTCTCCCTCCACTCAAGAACCATATTTCAATCTGATAACAAGCCATTTATCAAACATTAAATTCATGAAAAATTTTGTTTTTTGGCCCTACATAGCTTTTTCCTACCTCGTGCAGTGTACACGACTGTCCTTTGGACAAACCGCATATTGTACGTGACTTGATTTCGGGCAACCCGTGTACACAGTGTGGCTGCTTTGAAGATGGTGGAAAACATCAAATTTTAGCCAAAAATTGAAATCTGCTTGGATCAAATGAAAGAGCATGGAGTGCAGTTTTACCTTGCACTTGCGGTTTTGAGAATTTTCCACCGAGTTTTCCGCAACGAGCAATCAAGGGAAGAGGCAAAACTTGTCTATTTTGGGTAAAAAGTCAAATGGTGAGTTTTTTATTTCTATTTTGAAATATTTCTAGAAATATTATTTTAAAAGTGGGTTTTTACCTATAGTTCATATTTTTTATAAAAATCAAACTAATACCATGTCTTTTTCTTCAATGTGACAGGTCTAAGGTCGTTTGAAGTTGTTTTTCGCTCATACAGGATAGGATTTCAGTCATTCACATGCATTTTTGCATTCACACCTAATCCATCTTAACCCTAGAACTACCACTTTAACAATGGACTATGGTATTTTAACCATTAGTACCTCGTTTATGCCATTGTTCTTCCGTGGATGGGACTTTCCTCACATGAGTATCCTCAATTAGAACCCATTTATGATATTTTGATACTCATGCTGCATTTGTCAATAGGTTCAGGGGAGTCTCCTTAGCTATTTTTCACGCCAAATTGAGACCCATTTTGGTCTATTTTTACAAGCTATCCTTTTATAAGACTCCTCACCCTTATGCATTTTCTTTAGGCCCAAGTCTAACTCCTCAAAATAGACTTGACTGCCGAGTAAACTTGTCCATTTAGGCTCATTACGAATATGTGAATGGGCATCCACATTGGTGGTAGGTTATCTCTTTCCCGTACCATGTGGAATAATATGAGAAAGGATCACTCTCTTTTCTACAGAATTGAGAAGAGTATTCTTAGGTATACGTTTATCACTTTTCCGGACCTGAGGGACTAAATTTACGGAAAAGGAACACCCGGTATGAGCTCAGTTTTCTATTTTTCATGCTCTAGACCTAAACATGAAAAATATTCTGGTGTACTTTATGTCTTTGTCATGCTCGTTAAACACCAAGAACAAAACATCAAGTTTATTGTTGTAATCCCAATTCCTTGTACTCAAATGGATCTTTCCGAGTGATCTTGCTTTCCTTCACATTCGTAAAACTCAAGCTATATGCTGCTCTCGAAGGAGCATTGGGTAGGTGGTAATTTAACCTTTTTTGGACCTCCCTGACTAAGTACGAAAAAGGTTCACCTTTTCTTCTATGGAAGTTAAGAGAGTTCTTTTGTGGTATGTTTTATACTTTTCCGGCCTCAGGAGACTAAATTGGATGAAAAATGACACCCTTGGAGTTTTCTTCGGAGTTTTCAAACTCTCTAAATATGAAAACACCAAGTGAGCATGTACTAGTTTGGGCTCATAAAATCCACGAATCAGTGACACTATCAAGCATTATTCCCTCTTCTCTTCAAGCTTGTCAAAAATGAAGAGAGACTTGACTTGACTTTCCTAGACTCATTAAAATTTAACAGGAAAGATAAGGAAGAAGTTTTCTTTTGATTCTCAGTCAGTGACAGTATTCCTTCCTTGAACATAGCACTCTCTGTACTTTCTGATACCCATGTCTCAGTGTTCACTTTTAGTTTAGCTATCACTTTGAGTTCCTTACTTCTCCACTTGTCCGTTATACCTGGGGAATCTAATCATGTCTCCTACATGACAGATAAGTCTAGTTGTATTATCCATAAAGTTAAAATCTTCCTTGGGTCATCTCTGTGTCGTGCTCACTATTCAAGGATTTATCCCTGCATCTGATCTATATCCTGATTCCATCATTGTCATATCTATTATTACTTGTGTATCCCTTCCTTTATCCAGTTCCTAGTCACTCTTGTGATTCGTTGGAGGATCTATTACCTTCCTCATCATAGTATGGTTTCTCATCGGCACTTCCTGACGACAAAAAGCTAGAGTTTTTTACTATAGTACCTTAGGATTCACTTTCATTATTGGTGAATTCCTTTGCTTCAGTTGTCAATTATCACCTATTGGTTGACAAACGGTTGAATCCTCTCCATGTTTGACTTCAACACATCTATTCACATGTCCTGTATTGTACTGGTTCTTTTGGATTTTTTACGAAGACCTTAGGTTCATATCTATGATCTAAGTCCCGCAAGACTATGTTGTGTTCACTTACACAGTTTCTAGATCTTTGAAGATTCATCATTATTGTATATTGTGGCATTGATCCACCTTTGTAATATACGAGGTCTTGAACCCTTATCATATGATGTACTCAAATATTGTAAAGGAGCTAGTGTTCCAGTATATTGAACATGGCATCCTCATATATGAATTTGTATATGAAATTACTATGTATTTGTTTTAGGTACTTCCTCTGCTCCATTGGACCTCTGAGTTCTCCAAGATAATAATTATAATGTATTTTATCCATCACTTCCCTTTGCCCTCACACATTAGGGGGAATCTGTTATCAACCCAAATGGAACTTCTCCATCTAAGTGTCGACATTCTTTATGTTGGTACACAAAAGGACATATTAGGATTGAAGTTTTCCAAAGCACTATAAGTGGGCATGACTTGGGATGCATTTATCCTTAAACCAACTTGCTATATAATTTTTCTAAGTGTTGAGTTGCATATGCGACTACCTCCATTGCAACTCATGTACTGTATGTGACTATCTGCATTGCAGCACACGTACATCAGCGTACGCGGGTTTCCTTTGAGCAACTCACGTGTCATACGCGGGTTTCCTATATCAATAGTCGCGTACACCTTAGTTTGACCTTAAAAAATATAAAACATGATTAATTGAGATTAGTTGGGCCCTAATCCTTAACTATCCCAACTGTTTCAACCACCCCAACCTTCGAAATCACTCTATTTCCCAAATTATAAATAGAGGCCTTGGGGAGGGCATTAATCAATCAAGATTGGAGAGCAAAGTTATGCTGGTGGTATTTCTTTAGAAGTCTTGGAGCAGTAGAACTCAGAGTCCTTTGGTTGCATAGGAGTCCTTGTCTCAGAAGCTGGGTTGTACTCTTATCTCATTCACTGATTGTTAATACAGAGAATTCTTCTTCCAACATTCTGTTGATTCTATTTCATGTATTGTGATTAATGAATGTATTTGATTATATATTTAATATATTGTTTATCTAACCTATTGTATATACATGCATGAGATATTACTTGGAGAATTTTCTCTTTACAGGTGAAAGAGGTGCATCCCTGGAATATTTGGAGAGAAGAGGAGCAGGAGAAGATCAAGCTTGGATCAACCGTGGGTAATCAGGTAAGTCAAAAATTTCTTCCTATTCCCTTTCCATTCTCTGGTAACGCTGATTTTCTGCAAGGTTAGTAGTAAGTTGGTAACCCCAGACCCTAGGTTACAAGGGTGCTTAATTTTGAAAAACACCTACCTTTCGCACAACATGTCCAGCTCGATGTCCATCTTGCTCATTGCGTGAAACTCGCTGGTGGTTTTTGAGATGTTGAAATGTGTTGTTGTAGACTGTAGCCCTGAAGCGTGCCAGTAGACAGACACTTTATTCACCCTAGAACGAAGCCTAGGGTATCCATCTCACGGCCACGCTTCTCGTTCATCTCTCCATCTAGATCGCCCATCAGACTGTGCACTGTTGAGAATTAATTCCGAGCATTTAAAACATGAAACAACTTGCAAACGTCCTATTATCCACACATCTGGGTGATGAAGCTGTGTTCTAGATAATTTTTCAGCCTTCATTCTCCTTTTCTCACCACCACATCAACAATCCATGCATTGGATTGATACATTCAAATCATGCTCTAGAATTTTCTCCACTACAATCTCCTCCGTTTGCCATCAGCCCACCTGCTGCTATAACAAAGGAACCTATGCACCACGTCTGAAGATCATTCACACTAAAGAGGAGCCTGTGTGTTCACTGCCCAGTAAAAATATCAGAACCACGCTGAAGAAGGAATATTGCCTATGTGTTGGCCTCTAAACTATTATGTGGCCTTTATGATTGAATAAATTTAGAGAGCAGTCGACCACTAAAGGGTCGACTTGTCACTAGTACAAGTGATCAATTTTGCCACGGAAAAATGTGGCAATATCCACGGAAAATCATGGATATTGCCACGTCTAAGTGTTTTTTTTTTCCGTGGAAACAATTCCGTCGCAATAGAGATGACCCCTAATTTGCGTTGCAAGAGTGACAATGTTCTATATTTCATTAGATGTCTAAGCCATCGCTATATCCATGCCTGGCCGTCGCTGTATCCATGCCTGGCCGTCTCTGTATCCATGCCTGGCCGTCACTGTATCCACGCTCTGTATAAGGTTTTTTTTTAAAATGCAAACCTAGGAATAAGATGTCGCTATAGCCATGCCTTGTCATCTCTGTATCCACGCCTTTTTGTCTCTGTATCCACGCCTGGCCGTCGCTGTATCCACGCTTTGTATAAGTTTTTTTTTTTTAAATGCAAACCCCAGGAATAGCGATGGGGATGCTATACCTGCTCTCAATTGTTCAACCTCCAAACTAAATCAACATATTCAAGACAGAATAGGAAAACTACATCATATTTAATAGGTCAACATGGAACCTGCCATCTTGAGCCAAAGGGATATCCCAGGCTATATTTGAACAACACTTTCTATAAATTATGGACAATTTCTTCACAAGTGGGGAGGAAACGATGTATGTAATAGTAAATGTATAATGTTGTAATTATTCACGTATGGGTATCTAGTTTTTAATATCTCAAGAAACACAAATTGGCCCTGGAGTATGGCAGTTACAGTTTTTTTTAATACTCTTAGACAACCTGAGACAGCTAATTTTTTGCATATAAAAAACCTTCAAGTCCCTATTTGCCTGGTGCATCCCATTTCATTAACCTTCAAGTCCCTATTTGCCGGGTGTGTTCTTGAATATTTGTTTTCCTCATCATTAAGGTCCTTGGATCCTTATCATAAAAGGGGCCACATTAGGGTTCGAAGGCATCCATTACATGGTCTGAGGTCATCAACCCCTGGGGTGGTTGAGCCTATTTAAGGGTGTTTGTGAAGCTATCCACCTTTGCACATTTGGTCTTCTAGTATACTTGGCAGTTTGCAAATGCCCATGTCTCCTAGAACATGAAGAAGGGCACAACTCAATACCCAACCAAGCACATGCAAGATATATCTATTAAACATTTCAAAGAGGAATCCATCATTGGAATGCCAATGACCTTACCTATTCATAATAATAAGAGAGTGTTTACATGGACTTTGTGACATGTTTTCCTCAGACAACCAGACAAACTGATAGGATTTTGGTGGCAAGTAATAGACTAACCAAGATGGCCAAATTTAACCCTCACCTCTTCACAAGCAAGGTAGGGGATATTAGTAAAATATTGATAGCCTAGGTATTTCCAGGTATGGCCTTCCTGAAGATATTGTGAGTGCAGAGATGATAAATTTACAGGAAACTTTAAGGACTAGTTTAAGGATTTGTGCACATAATTATCCCTCAACAATAACAACTAGTACTAGATTCATGTGCAAACAGAAAGAGTTAGAGAGCTATTGTTTTGTTAAGAGCTCATGTGTCTTGGTAAGAAAAATCTGTGAGAAGAAAGGCTTCCATTTGTGGAATTCTTTTATTATAATAGTAGGCATGCGCCAGTATGTGTGCCTCCTTTCAAGGCACACAAATGGTTAAAAGTGGTTTTTAAAAAAAATACAAATGCAATGTCAGTATTTTTCGTCATGTAACTTGTAAGTAGTTCTCGTCAACAAAATGCCAAAATATTATTAAGATAAGCAACCCCCTTAATGCAAGCAGCCCCTCTTCTAAGGATGTTGTTGGATGACATCGGCAGACTCTGGAAAAGTCCATTCAAAAGTATTGTAAAACCATAGTCATATAGCATCAAGGTATCAACCAGCCTTAAACATTGATTATGAATCAAGTGAAGCAAAGCTCCAATAGAAAACCTCCAATGTCAAAAGACAATTTAATCAGATCAATAGAAAACCTCCAATGTCAAAAGACAATTTAATCAAGAAAATCTTTATAGCTGAGAACACTATTAGCTTTATTTATAGGTCAGGAAACAAGATACCTCTTCTCAGATGACTCCTTGAAATGTGCAAGCTTTTCTATTACATCATCCATTGTTAACTGTCCAATATATGTCTGTTGAAAATAAGAGTTTGCCTCTTCCTCAATATCAGCTACAAAGACCTTAGATGATGACTGTTCTGAAGCCCCAACACTCAATAAGCGTGGATTAACATGGACAGTTGCAGAATGCAATCGTTTCATTTCCTCAGCAAGATCTCGAGATGCTAACTGGCCCACATTAGCTTGAAGAACCTGAATAACCCAATACTTAGAGTGAAACAAGATACCATAATTCATGCTGAAACATGTCCATAAATCACAAAAAAAAAACTCAATTTGAATATAAGTCTATTCCTAATGCTAGTTGGAAGTTGTGCTATACATTGAAGGCAAATGGGAGAAACTGATGTGGTTAATATTGTGATTGAATGGCCTGCAGTAGCTTTGCAAATAGACGGCTAGAACATATTCTAATATTGTTAGATGTGCCACTTTTCTAAAATTCATAGTAAGCAAGGTACCCTCCCTGTATAAATTGTTGGAGAGAACTTTTGTTTGGAGTGTTGGACACTTGTTGCTTTACAAGTCAAGGTTTGTGTTCTAGATTCATTCATCACTAAGGCTATTTGATGTGCTTGGACCAGGTGAAAATTGCTTTGGATTATCAACAATTTTCTACAAGTGCACCTGTTTCCCTGCTGGTTCTCTCTTATTACAAATAAAATTGATGTCTAGGGATGACGATACCAAATATTGCGAAATCTTGGTATTGAAAAAGTATAATCGAGAGTCGAGGTGAAGGTATTATGGTGCTCCACTAAAAATGGATTTTGTGGAATGGTTTTATAAGATTGTATATGGTTCCCTTGAGTTAGTGGTCAGTTTAAGGTACTGTTTTCGGGGATAAATTGTTCAAGATTCAAAAAAGAAAATGGCATGTACTGAAAAGTACATTTGGTGGACAGATTGGTCATGTAATAAGAGAGAACCAGTAGGGAAATAGGTGCACTTGTTGAAAACCGTTGATAATCCAAAGCAATTTTCACCTAAGCCTCTGTACGATAAGCCTCTGCACGATCTAGCCACTTTTTGCAATGCTTTAGGCTCTCTTATCTCTTTCCATAAACCTCTTTGTTATGGCCTTGGTATGGAATGGAATGTACCTGTCAGTTTGTTGCTGATCATGATTGGGAGACACTGTAGGATGGGTTATGAATCTTGGGAATTCTTTCCTGGTTTTAATCTCTTCAAAGTTCAGACATGTGGGAATGTAACTTGGCTAAGACTCATAAGGAGTTGTCATTTTTGGGTTTATTGTGATTTCTTCTTGGTTGATGTGTTTATGAGATAAAAATAAGTTTACTATAAATGAGATAAAAATAAGAACAAAAATCATGGAGCACGTCATGGAACATAAGAACAAAAATCAGAACTTGAGGTATGAAAATGCTTTGAAAATTACTTACCAAAAAGAATCGCATTTATCTCCAATTCTCTCGCTGGATACCTTGGGAAAAAACGGTATTCATCAAATAGGTTGTGTATCATGCAAGAAAAGATTGCCTCTTCCTCAATATCAGCTGCAAAGACCTTAGATGATGACTTTTCTAAAGCCCCAACACTCAATAAGCGTGGATTAACATGGACAGTTGCAGAATGCAATCGTTTCATTTCCTCAGCAAGATCTCAAGATGCTAACTGGCCCACATTAGCTTGAAGAACCTGAATAACCCAATACTTAGAGTGAAACAAGATACCATAATCCATGCTGAAACATGTCCATAAATCACAAAAAAATAACGCAATTTGAAGAGTATTGCAGTTGTCTCCAAAGAAAGATTGACAATAGGTCCAGAACGTTGGACAGGATTTCCTAAAGAGTCATTTGATGCTTCAAATAAAGTTCTTTCCCTCAGAAATTTCAGACATGCCTACAACCAAAGTAACAAGTGTTCAGTAATGAAAATATACAACATTCAGTCATCAAGAACTTTACAATGAGGATAGCAAATAAAGAAGCCTTTCAATTTACCTCAAATTGACTTAGGAATCAGTGTCCACTAAATACCCAAGTATGCAACATTAAGTAATTAAGACTAATTACACAAAAACAATAAACAGAGAGCAGCTTACCTCAAATAACTTATCACGTTGACTACTAAGATTATCATTTAGCCACTTCTCCAAATTCAAAAACTCCCTTTTTGATGCAAGAGCAGCAAGTTCAATTGCAAAGGAAAATGGAGTCAAGTCCAATACCATAGTTAAGGCCTATAGATAAGGTTTTCTTCATAAGAATTAAAAGAAGCTATACACTGAAGATATATTCCTCCAGAAGGATCACCATTCTGTCCCTAGTTGAATTCTCAAAGCAAATCTAAACATAGTTTATGTCAACTAATAAACTTTCCTAAGACCGACCTATCACATTTAAGGTGGCCCAATCCTTGGATCTTGTGAATATATTCCCTCTCTAAGTTTGCAACATGGCCTCATGTTGGCCAATAGAGAATATTGGTTGGGATGTGCATACCTTGCAGCTCCATACAACATTCTAATCACTGGGGGGGCATACCATTCTTGATCAAAACACACTGGCGATACTAAAGCTTGATCTCCAAATAGTTGCTAAATGCTCGTTTTGAAGCAAAATCTATATCCTATTTGAAACCTTGCACAAACTATCCTTATCCAAAACATAGATAAAGTAAAAGTGTAATTTCCATCTTCTCAGTCATTACAAGTCTGCAACTTTTAGAACTGTAAGTACTCCAAAAAGGAAAATTCGCAGAAAGCTCAACTGTTCCAACTAAAGCTAGTAATTGGAAAAAACATGTTGAATTTCAGACAAAAGAATGGTCCTGAGTCTTAATTGTAGAGATAGAGACAGAGCACAAACAGATAAGATGTCAAACGAAAAGCCAAATTTCCTAATCTGAAATTGTATTCCTGTTGTACTATATTTTTTTGTTTCTGTTGGTCAATACAAAAATGATTCATGAAGCATTAACCTGAAGTGATTTTAGAGACGGGCCAAGGTCCATGATTATTAAACCAATATCAGAGTTTTACTAGATAGTTTGCAAGCAACAAATGTCTGATGTTGGATCATATCATTCTTCCAGATAGAATGACTCTGTCTAGCATAAGGATGGCTAGAAAACAATCCAGCTAAGTTATCGATGAAGTATAAATGAGAAACAAGTTGCTAATCACATGGTATTTCAAAGTTTCAACAATCATTCTGAAAGATACCTTGCATTTGACTAATAATTTATAACTTATGCTCAAGAGTCTAATCAAATAATCAAACAAAAATCCAATTAAGTGGAAAGTAACATTCATTTAATCTAAATATCTGAAGCAACAAGGGCCATTATAACCTATGAAAATACAGAAATGTTACACCTCTGGCCTTGTGCCTTCAATGCTAATTTCTTTGTCATTCCACTCCCCAGAGGACTCAAAAAACATGGATTTAAATACAGGGGAACGTGCCGCCACAACAACTCTATGGGCATGAAATTTTTCCCCTGATACATCAAATGTGACATCCGCATTTTAAACATCTTCAAGCAGTTCCCCAAATTGTTGACCCAAGTTTGATTCAGGGATGTGAATATAGTGCAATCTGGGGCCTTGAATAGTAGAAACCACAACCCCAACTGTACAACATATTTTCAGAGTATCGTCCTTCAAAAAATCTGATGATTCTAGCATAGCTCGCTTGAAGAAACGCTTGTAACCGCTAAAGATCCCCAAGAGGGTGAAAAGAAAAAAAAAAAGAGTAAGTGGTAACCAGATTAAGCCGAGGCCACCAGGAGTTTGAGGTCTCTGACCTGCAAATCCACATACATACCTATTGACACCTCACAAGACACGGTCCTCCATATTAGGTTTTGTGGATGACAGCTCGTGAAAGTAGAGCTTTATTTGCAACTTCACAGGATACCATCGCAATCTCCACACGGAGGCAACTCAAGGGATTCTCCACGTAGTCTTAACACTTATTGATGAAACACCAAGGAGCCTTGTGTGGCCAAATCAAAAGGAAACTATCCCTCTTTGAGGGAAAGAAACTTGATGATCCCTTTAAGAAGGGACAGAAAACCAGCACAGAATGGAGCAATAGGAAACACAAAGTATGGTGCCCAACAACATGACAGGAGGATGACCTACAAAGCTACTCAGTCGAAGGACAGTGGTGAGAATCATTGCTATTTGCAATTATTGTAGTATAGATGGCCATACCAAGACAAAATGATGGAAATTTCATTTCCCTGTTGCATTTTTCCCTCAATGTCAACATCTTCACAATAACCCATATAAACAATCAATAACATATAGTTCCCCTAGCCTTTCAGTAAGCCACAAAACAACACTAAGCCCCATCAAACATTGAGCATAGAATCCCTCAGTTTTTTGACCTAGAAGGTACATAAATCCAATGAGAGTAGGGCTAATAGAGTTGACATATTTGATGCCAACAATAAAATATTTAAAGTTAGAAGACCACAAGAAAAGAAAATCCGTGACAAAAATGTTTATTGAGCATAACGTGATATAAAGAAAAAATTACTAACTGTTTGTAATGGTTTCAGTTTATTTGGTAACTGAAAGTTGTTGGTTAAGAGTTATGAGAATACATTTGTAAATCATCACATGTGGTTTTTCTCTATAAAAAGAATATTTTCCATGACATGATAAGAGAAGCTTTTTAGATAAGTATTCCCACTGACAGCTGCTATGAAAATCTCTCAAGTGCAATACTGAAACTGCAAGTGTTAACCATGATATTTCTCATTTGGAATATGCCATCTTAGTAAAGTGTTGTCAGTAACACTAGTATTGTACATTCCTTTAATATGATATATTGTCATCTAGAAAGTCTTGAAATGGAATTTTTCTAAAGATGTGGAGTTTAATTTCCCTCTATATACTTGCATTTGATTTGTTTAAATGAAATGCTATCCTTGCTGGTAGAAGAAATTATTCTTACATATGCACCTCTCTCTCTGGACATGATTATGAACAGTGGATGTCTAACATGATATTGAAGTTGCTTTGCCTGTAATCCTAAATTTTGTAGATGAAAGGATTGGCTTCAAAAACAAAAAATATCGCAAAATGGTGCAAGTTTGGATAAGGTTATGGACCTTTTATTGTCTTTTCCAGAATTTAAGGACTTAATTATACCCACCATGCTAGCTCTTTCATATAGTTGCAAAACATCAATGATCACTCTTGTAGACTGTCCATATACTGGATCATATCCATATCTGGCTCTAGCCTTCCATATCTGGCTCTAGATCTCACTGAGAAAAGGTCACCATAAACATACGGTGAAATTGTGACACAAATCTAATAGATGAGTAAAATATAACAAGTTATTGGACCTCAAATACAAGGAATACTAACTCGGACCTTCTAACTTCTTGGATTTTTATAACCCCTGTTCCCCATTTTTCTCACTCATTACTGTATATTTATCTTTATTCTTGTAACATATACCTTTATTTTTAATTTATTAGCTCTTAGTTCCAATTTCTTGGGTGGGGCACAAGTCCCTTCACTCACCTCCTATGCAGATGGAATATTATTTCCTTTCACAGTCCCATTAGTCACTTTTGGCTAGCGGTGGACATTAGCATAATCCTTTTTCTACCCACACTATATAAGAAATGTCCTGTGCCCCACAATGCCCAAGAGTTTTCAATGAAGCCATCATCAGTGAAATGCAAAAGGCTAACTAAATAATGAAGAAAAAAAGATGGATGTGCTTAATGCCAAGGTGATTAGCACTTGCATTGCATGGGGACTGTAATAAAAAATACAACAAGGACACTGGAACCTCACACAAACCAACCCATATCGATAACTATGAAGACAAGCGCTAAGAAAAGACAGCTCCAAAGCTCATGCATGGTTACTTAAAAGTCAAGACCATCTATATTAGAACTCATTTAATTAATGTGACAAACACTTGTATGAAAATAGAAAAGCTCCTGCAGTAAAAGTGAGAATGAATTAATTCCTTCATTCCAGGTATGTTAGCTCTCGAAGTGTAGCATCCCTCCAAGTGTAAATTTGCACCTCTTCTTTTGGCTCCTTGCCTCTAACTGCAAAGTCCTCTACAGTATGATGACTTCCTAACTGCAAAAACCCCAATAGAGAAACATGGTCATGAAAACTAGAAAATATAGACCAGTGCTGTTAATATTGCACTATGGAAAGTACTCAACGAAATGGATATACATAAAAATTTTGCATCCAGAGATGAGATCATTCTATCCAAACCTGGCCAAACCTGTGAATTGTGGGTCTTCCATATTATCATCACTGGACTAAAATATATGGTATTGTTGCATACTGTTCTTTTGAATTTAGCCATTGGGTTGGTGTAATTACACAGGCTGGGATATTACATATCATCAACAGCATAAGAAGAAGAAAATAACCAATGCTTTAATTAGTATTCCCACATATGCAATTAATGCACCCAATTATTCTCTAATTACTTTGTTGTTGTATGTGATATCTAAAAATAGGTAAGGATTTTATCTACTGGTTTGGTTCAACACCTATGCTGAATGTTCCCCATCCTGAGCTTATCAAGAAGATAATGTCCAGCAAGTTCGGGCACTATGAAATTTTTTATTCTAATCCCCTTGAGAGGTAGTTGGTTGAACAGGGCCTTATGGGTTTGAAAGGTGAGAAATGGGCGCGGCACAGAAGAATCATCAATCCTGCTTTTCATATGGATTTCTTGAAGGTAACAAATTATATTTAACAAAAGCCTTAA